>CM022769.1:25517288-25569788 GCA_012411365.1 Ameiurus melas | reverse complement strand
CGATCATGTTGTTGTGCGAGAGGGTGAGAGACTCGAAGCGGCAGATCGTGCTCTGGCTGAGAGAGCCCACTCCCGGGATTTTGAGGTTGGCTAGCGCCGAGCCCACGTCTGCCTGCGTCACGCCGAGTTTGATGCGCCGCTGTTTGAAGCGCTCTGCGAACGCCTCGAGCTCGCGTGGGTCGGAGTCTCCGTCACCGCCGGGAAGCAGGGGAAGGTGAGGGTGAGAGTGCGCGTGCGGGAGACCCGCGTGGCCTGTGGCCTGGTGCAAGTGGCACGCGACGGCCGGAAGGTGATGTTGGTGCGCCAAAGCCGACGGATTCGGTGCCAAGCCGCCAACGGCCAGTGCGGACGACAAGTGCTCGAGCAGCTCGCCCTCCAGCGTCTGGCTCAACTGATGGTGGTGGTGGTGGTGATGATGATGGGAGGAAGTGGAAGAGATCGATGAGGAGGAAGCGGATGTGGCGCACACGCCGCCGTTCATGGCGTGGTATGGTGTCGCGTGAGGCTTGGCGAGATCGGCGGCCGCCAGAGCTTCTGCGCGCGCCAACAGGCTCTCATCAAATGCGCCGAATAGGTTGGCCTGCAACTGAGAGAACAAACAGGAGAAACGGAGAGGTTGGAGAGATTGAACGGGGGGCGGGGGGGCTTTCGGGAAAGGAGGGGGGGATGCAAGCGGGATTGGGGGGGGTCAGGCGGTAAGTCATAAAAATTAATATGAGAGCAGTGGGTTAGCCTGGAGAGGCATGACAGCGCGCATGAGAGAGAGAGAGAGAGAAAAGAGAGAGAGAGAGAGAGAGAGAGAGAGAGAGAGAGAGAGAGAGAGAGAGAGAGGAAAATAAGCGAGCTGGGAAAAACTTCACACGGGAAGTTTAATTGATATTGTATTGTAAAGAATAATGAAGTTTTCAGTTACACGTACCTGCGGTGCAGACAGACACACCCGCCGCATGGCCTCCGAGCTCGTGTGCACGCCCGAGTACTTGGGCTCGTGCACCGGCGCGTGCACGGAGAAATACTGCTGCTTGCCGTTCATGGCCGTCAGGTTCTCTCCTCGCGCGCTGGCTCTGAGTTCTCCCACTGTACAGCTCTCTCTCCATCGCCACCTCCTTCCGGTCACCTGTCCCCAACACACACCTGCTCATCGTCTCACCTTACACACTTCAGGCCTGAGAGTCAAGAGAGCAAACAGCACGCGCTCTAAACGCGCACTGAAACTGTCCGTGCTCAAATATTTCAATTTCTGCAGAACATTCAGTATTAATGTATATATAGATTTTTTTTTTTTCAAATATAATACTGATTTTAGCTGCAGTTTAGAAGCGAGCGGTTTGTTGGTGTCATTTATTTTCATCTTCCCTCCTGCTGCTGTGATCACTTCAGCTATTTCAAATAAAACAAATAAACTATAAATAAACTATAAACTATAAAATAAAGGTTTATTGTCAGAATGTACAGACGTTCCGCTCTCTGCAGTGAACAAATCAAACAAAAGCAACTGAAATAGTTCGACACAACAAATTCTTCATTTGTTTTTTTTTACCAAATTCAACTGAAAATGCGACTTATGATGATTTCTCCAGTCTCAGAATTATAAGCTTCATCTTCCTCACAGACGGCATGATGTTTTCTCCTAGGATTCCCTGATACTTCAACGAATCCATCTCGCCTTCCACACGCTGCAGGTTTCCAGTGCCAGAGGATGTAAAGCAGCCCCGGAGCATCACCGAGCCACCACCATGCTTGTCTGTGGACAGAGTGTTCTTTCTCCATTGTCCTTTCTCCAGACATACCAGAATAATTTAGATTGCAACTGTATATTTGATAAGTGAAAGTTGTGTTTATATTCCCGCGTTTCTTAGAGTCTTTATCAACCTGCAAACACGTGTTATGCTTTTTTACCTGATCTGACTTTTATATACGATTGCTGATGGTGTATACAGTGCAACCTGTCGAGAGGGGGGTATATTAGGCAGCAGATGAACATTTAGGTCTGGAAGTTGACGTGTTGGAAGCAGGAAAAATGAGCAAGTGTACGGATCTGAGTGACTTTGACCATGGCCAGATTGTGAGGTCTAGATGTCTGGGTCAGAGCGTCTCCAAGACAGCAGGTGTTGTGGGGTGTTCCTGATATACAGTGATTAGTACCTACCAAAATGCTCCAACTAAGGACAACCGGTGAACCGGAGACAGGGTCATGGGCTGCCAAGGCTCAATGATAAGCGTGTGGAGTGAATGCTAACTCGTCTGGTCCGATCCCACAGATAATCTACTGTAGCACAAACTGCTGAAAAAGTTCATGCTGGATCTGATGGAAAGGTGTCAGAACACAAAGAACATCACAGCTTGCTGCGTATGGAGCTGTGAGAGCGGCCAGAGTGCTCATGCTGACCCCCTGTGCACCACCGAAACACCTACAATGGGACCGTGAGCATCAGAACTGGACCATGGAGCAATGGAAGAAGGTGGCCTGGTCTGATGGATTATGTTTTCTTTTACATCATGTTGAGGCTGTGTGTGTGTGTGTGTCTAAAATGTCGAATCATGTTTAGAAGCAGTGCTCCTAAGATCAGGGAAAGTCAGTTAACCAAGTCGATTGTATTTATTTATTTTTTTTGAAGCTGAACTGACATGCAAGTGACGGAAGACGATATTACTGCGGACCGGAAATGAAGACATGGACACACAGACCCACGGAGTGATGATGCTAATGCACAGCAGCGCTGAGCCTGAAACTCGTTCTTTTATCATTTTCAGCGTGCACTTGTTCTCTGTTGAACAGCTCGATGTGTAGAAAGTGGAGCTCTGCAGTGACACGACTGTTCCACCTGATCCTGTCCACCTCTTCTGTCCTAACACACTCAATTATTCACGAGCTCTGTGGCAGGCATCCATTACCTCATTGGCATTTTCGTATTCATTATGGAGATTGACATGGGCTTCCTCTGCAAACAATGAAGTTATCTGCAACAATCCAACGATGCACCACGCACTTTAGGATGCCGTTTTTATGGTGACGCTGTGCCTGCTTTCTTCTCTAGATAACATTTCAGCACATGAATATTTCAAAAGGAGAACCTAAAATGGCTCGTTCATAGCTCAGCCTTTCATCTTGATTTACAGCGACACGGTTTACGCAGGACTCGGTTCTGACTCATCCTTCCAAATTATATACACTTTATACAGGTCAAACATTTCAAATGATACACTGATGAGTTTACAGAACAACCACATGGGGCGTTTATTGTTTCAACTAAAAACAATGGTCCTTTAGATGTAACATGCTGAAAATGCAAATGTTCATAGCATATCCATCCATCCATCCATCCATCCATCTTCAACCGCTTACTCCTTCTTCAGGGTCGCGGGGAACCTGGAGCCTATCCCAGGAATCATCGAGCACAAGGTGGGGTACACCATGGACAGGGTGCCAGTCCACTGCAGGTGTTTATCCATCCATCCATCCATCCATCCATCCATCCATCTTCAACCGCTTATTCCTTCTTCAGGGTCACGGGGAACCTGGAGCCTATCCCAGGGAGCATCGGGCACAAGGCGGGGTACACCCTGGACAGGGTGCCAGTCCATCAAAGGTGTTCATAGCATAGTTTATTTTAAATGAGAGCTGCTGTATGTATGCTGAATTGAATTTTGATCTATACAATGGAATAAATGATGGGCTTCAATAATAATCAATAAAAATTAATTACGAAAAATCATCCGGGTATCAGCTGAAGAAGGAGTAAGCGGTAGAAGATGGATGGATGGATGATCAGGGTATCCGTTACTTAAAATTTGCATACGCTTGAGGAGGATGCAACACACTACAGGAAATGATGTCATGCATGCACATGGGGCTTAGGGCGGTTTTGTGGCTGATGACTTCTTTCATCATGGCACATGGCATCATGAATTCATCCCCACTGCGCAAAACCTGGTTGTCTCTGCCAGGAGGTTCAGCTTGAACATAGACAGCTCTTTTGACCAGACCATGAGTGAAATGTACTCCCAAATCAATGCAGAATAAAAACCACAAAATCTTTTCTTCGCAAAACATCCAGCTCAGTCTCCATCCTGAGAACCTGCAGTCGGAATGCAAACAGAAGTCCTCATAAAATAATATTTGATTAATCCCCCAGATGGAGAAGTTAGGGTGTTACAGCAGCAGCAGCAGCAAACAACAAAAAAAACCTTGTGCACAAACCTCAGAATATAAAAGATCTTCAAACGCAACATTCTGCCTGAAGAAGTGAAAAAAACCAATGTGGCAGAAATGTAACGTGCCAGATTTGTAAATTAGCAAGTAATTATTTATTAATATCTAAATTGGTCAGCACCAAATTGAAACATGAAAATGATGATTAACGTATTCAATGAATAAAACACAGATGACGTTGACGATAAAGTTTTAGGTTTGATACACTACACCGTTTTCCTAAATGTCCCACTTACTCCAGGAAAAGATTCAAGTCACTTAGATACGGAAATCCATCATCATCATCTGCGTTATCATCTACGTTCCTCAGAGGATTTTATAACATGGTGATTTTAGCTGATGTCTTTTCTTGATTTGGTTATGGTGAGACGAATCATGAGTCTGCTGGGTGTTTGATGTGTTGTAGCTTTTCTCCACAGAGCAGTCATTGGTGTTCTTCCATTTCCATTCCGATGAAGACTTTTCCGCTCTTTCTGAGAGCTGGGAGCTGCAGGATGAAGGAATGTGGAGTGACGGTGGTTGACATTTTGTCCCATGTGGAAGTCAACTGTGATTGCGTTAAATCGAATAGACTGTAAGTGTTTTCCACTTGGCTTCCTAAAGTAAGAGATGTTTATGCATTATTCATCACCATTCGAATGTCAGGATGAAGCTTTACACTCCAACATCAAACTCAGCAGCACAAAGCAGCTTAATATTTTTTGTTTTAGCAAATCTTTGGTTCTGTCTACCCTCACAGATAAATTCCTTACTGTCTTAACTGCATTCCAATACAAAAAAAGGATTTTTAGAAATGTTGGCCAACTGAAAAGTATGAAGATGAAAAGTATGAGCGTGTACAGCACTCAGTACTTAGTTGGGGCTCCTTTTGCCTGAATTACTGCAGCAATGCGGCGTGGCGTGGAGTCGATCGGTCTGTGGCACTGCTCAGGTGTTCTGACAGCCCAGGTTGCTCTGATAGTGGCCTTCAGCTCTTCTGCATTGTTGGGTCTGGCGTATCGCATCTTCCTCTTCACAATACCCCAGAGATTTTCTATAGGGTTAAGGTCAGGCGAGTTTGCTGGCCAATTAAGAACAGGGATACCATGGTCCTTAAACCAGGTACTGGTAGCTTTGGCACTGTGTGCAGGTGCCAGGTCCTGTTGGAAAATGAAATCTGCATCTCCATAAAGTCGGTCAGCAGCAGGAAGCATGAAGTGCTCGAAAACTTCCTGGTAGACGGCTGCGTTGACCTTGGACCTCAGAAAACACAGTGGACCAACACCAGCAGATGACATGGCACCCCAAACCATCACTGACTGTGGAAACGTCACACTGGACTTCAAGCAACGTGGATTCTGTGCCTCTCCTCTCTTCCTCCAGACTCTGGGACCTTGATTTCCAAAGGAAACGCAAAATGTACTTTCATCAGAGAACATAACTTTGGACCACTCAGCAGCAGTCCAGTCCTTTTTGTCTTTAGCCCAGGCGAGACGCTTCTGACGCAGTGTCTCGTTCAAGAGTGGCTTGACACGAGGAATGCGACAGCTGAAACCCATGTCCTGCATACGTCTGTGCGTGGTGATTCTTGAAGCACTGACTCCAGCTGCAGTCCACTCTTTGTGAATCTCCCCCACATTTCTGAATGGGTTTTGTTTCACAATCCTCTCCAGGGTGCGGTTATCCCTACTGCTCGTACCCTTTTTTCTACCACATCTTTTCCTTCCCTTCACCTCTCTATTAATGTGCTTGGACACAGAGCTCTGTGAACAGCCAGCCTCTTTAGCAATGACCTTTTGTGTCTCGCCCTCCTTGTGCAAGGTGTCAACGGTCGTCTTTTGGACAGCTGTCAAGTCAGCAGTCTTCCCCATGATTGTGTAGCCTACAGAACTAGACTGAGGGACCATTTAAAGGCCTTTGCAGGTGTTTTGAGCTAATGCGCTGATTAGAGTGTGGCACCAGGTGTCTTCAATATTGAACCTTTTCACAATATTCTAATTCTGAGATACTGATTTTGGGGTTTTCATTAGTTGTCAGTTATAATCATCAAAATGAAAAGGAATGAACACTTGAAATATATCAGTCTGTGTGTAATGAATGTATACACTATACTAGTTTCACATTTTAAATGGAATTACTGAAATAAATCAACTTTTTGATGATATTCTAATTATATGATCAGCACCTGTAAACACACTCATCAAATGTTGAATTCCTAATGAACATTCACCTGAATACTTGTTTCAGTCATAAATGAATAAACTCTCATACAGTTCTGGATTTCAATTGAAGAGAATTAACGAGCGGATTGGATCGCGAGATTTCTCAGTCGGTGTCCGACGCGGCCCACCACTAAACGCCCAGCAGAACCCGTCCACGAAGGACGCTTTATGGTCAAATGAAAGAGGATTCTTCACGATCAGCGGTTTCTTCAGATCAGTGTGTTCTAATGACAAAACCGAGGTAGTTATATACAGCTCTAACTCTTGTAGATGCTGTAGTCTTCAGACCTCAGCGTCTGACCAGTTCCCAGATCCATCACATGGTTTCATTGTTCCAGGAAGTTAGTTTCTTCTTGTACCTGCTATGAATGAGCATGTGACAAATCTTTGACGCTTGAATCCTGACAGAAGCAGAAGCACAGTCGAGAGATGGTCAGAGCAGAAGGTTTTACTTCACAGTTATTACTTCAGGGTTCCTGTGTACCTCCACCAAGTAGCAGGCCTTCTGGATCACATCCATCCCCCTTCGACTACATTACAGCACTTTATCTCAGGGTGAACCGAGATCAATCCCGAATACCAAAGCAGACCACACAATTCATCGTTGAGAGACTCGATTCTTTGAGAACGCTAGTGACCCTGCCGCCCCAACACGTGGTGGACCTCATCTCTCCTACTGCTCCGTTCAATCGGCTGCAATGATGATGTTCTTGACAGCTGTAAGAATGAAGGAATCTCAGAACGGTGTTGAGCTCGAGACTAAACCCCAACCTCGTGCCAGTGAGAGAACCACAGGGCTTTAATCAAAAAAGTACATTAACATGTGATGAGGCTGGTTCCTACCCATTCCTCCTACCTGATTGGAGACACAACCACCATCACCACATCCTGACCAACAGCAGAGTGACCATCAAAAAGCATGAAAAAAAAAAAAAACACTGGACAACAGTTTCAGAAGGTTATTCTTGGAATGGATTATCAAATCTTTTTTCTTCTTCTTTTTCCTACTTTTTTTTTTTTTTTTTAAGTGGTTGTACTATTCATATTTGAGCCAATTGAAATTATTTTTTTAAATTTATTCCTCTTCTTCTTGGATTGATTTCCCCCATTCCTTTGCCTTTATTAATAAGTAACTGTGAGTGTTTGAAATCCATTTTTACAGGCAGAAGAAAAAAAAAAAATACATCCATCAAGCCTCAAATATATAAACAATAATAAAGTTCAAATCCAGTTTACAGTAAACGTTTTACACAACCATGGTGTAGGAGCACAGTTACGCAAACAAAACAATAAAGATCTTCATCATGTGTCTTGAAATCGAACTGACGATCCTAAATCTGAGAGACTTTCCGAAAGCAACATAGAAGATTTGACTTCTAATACCTACATTTCCTAATCTCTAAATGCAGCAATGTTTTTATTTTACAAGTTTTAAAAAAACCAAAACAAAAAAAAAAAACCCTAAGCACTCTTGCGAGTGAACGATCTGAAATTTGTGCCATTCGTTCTAATGGCTAAAATAATTACGCAAACAGTCATTACTATTGCAACCATTTACAAAATGTACAAAAAATAATAATCAGAAATCTTGTAAAAAGTCAGCTGTCCGTGGTTAGAGTAAGGCCAAAAAAAAAAAAAAAAAAAAAAAAAAACCCCCCCAACAAATCGAATTGTTAACACTTAAAACACTGGTTACATTTTCTCTGCAAAGAATAATATTATCTTTTACACTGCAATCCAAAGCTCTTTTTGGTTTCAGATGAATAAACACAACTCAAGAGGGAACGACAAAAGTGTACATGTTCGTACTCACTCGCTCGCTCGCTCGCTCGCTCACACTCACACCCTACCGAGATCATATTTACATCAAGTGACACCACAAATCTGGAAGATAGAGGAATAACAATAAAAGTATTCGGGTCATATTAGATTCTCTCTCTCTCTCTCTCTCCCCCACCGCCTCTCGCTCCCCCTCCCCCTCCCCCTCCCCCAGTGTGTTTTCGGGGCAGAAATCTTCACAGTAGTCACAGAAGTATTACTGATGTCAGCTCAATCACAGTGAAACAATATTCCATCAAAGTTCATTCCATTTCCTGTCTCAGCAAAAGTGAGAGTTTTAGTAAATGACGCTGAGGGTTTGGAGTAAAAACGGACGTGTCTCCTTCTAAATACCTCACATTCGTCTAGACCCGTCCCGAACGGAGCATCTGTCCATCACGCCGTCGCCCTCTTCTCTTAAACGCTTAAAAAATAAAAAATAAAAAAAATACTGGAAACCAGTTTTGAAAACAAAATGATGTACGGACTTAAATAAGCTTCTTAAAAAGGCTTCACTTTACACAATGGAAAAAAAAGAGTAATAACGTTTCATCGCCTCCATGAGCGACTCTCGTAATCATCATCTTCGTCGTCGTCTTCCTCTTCTTCCTCCGGCAGCAAGAACGGGCTCACTGACTCCTGCAAAAACAACAGCAATCCAACATTATTATTATTATTAGTAGTAGTAGTAGTAGTAATTTATTATTAATAAATGGGATTGAAGGTTAAACTGTTTCAGTGAGTTACCTGCGTCTCTCTCTGTGTGTGTGTGTGTGTGTGTTGTGACTGAGTCTTACCGCATTCATCTCTTCCTTGGACTCCTCTTCTTCGGGCTCAGTGGTGACAGACGGGGTTTTGGGTTTGTACCAGGAGATTTGTAGAATCCGCCCTTTGAACTTCGCCCCTTGATTTGCAGCCTGTATATAAACAAAATGTAACGCTTCATTAATAATAATTCACGTGTAAAAGCGTTTATTACACAGATTCAGATAACCGAGTGAGCATTGCACACATTAATCTGACGATATAATCCCGAAATAAACCATGCGTGTGTAAAAAACCGGCGACATTACATTCTCCGCTTCACTGCGAGTTTTGAAGGTCATCACTACGCTGGTAGCGTCCTGGTCACGAAGCTCCTCGACCTCTCCGAATTTCTGAGAGACGAAAAGCAGGTGTGATTAATGAGGAAAGTCGACTCGTATTCTTTCGTCCACCTAAAGCGGTGCGTCTCACCACAAAGTGCGGCATCAGCTCTTCCTTCTCCTCCTGCGTGACTCCCAGAATGGCGAGGGTGCGAGGACGGTGATCTACCACCATGTGGCCAGGAGCTCCTCTGCCTCTTCCACTCCTCCCTCTGCCTCGGCCCCGGCCCCGACTCGCGCTCGGTAGCAGCTTAGCCCGGCCTCCAGGCAACAGCCCTAACCGCTTTGCCTGTGGGAGAGGACGTGGGGAATAAGAAAAGACGTCTTGATGGTAGACGGAGAGGAAAATGACGTGACGCAGAACGTGCGATTTAGGTGGATTAGAGCTGGAGAGTACGTGACGGTCGATGTACCCATGACGTGAGGGTGTCATAGCGATCAAGTTCTCAAATCACCACAGATTCCTCGTGTCCATTTTATGAAAGTAACAAGTAGGTGAGACAAGATGGCGGCTCACCTCGACCTGCAGCTGACCCAGTCTCCTCTTCAGGTCTGTAGTGTCCTCTCCTGTGGTCAACTTTTTGTGGAAGTCCAGTTCTGCATCCAGCAGCTCCTTCTGTGCCTTCACATCAAAATAACTTAAGTGTTTATAATAACTCAACTCTCTCAGATCGGAACTGTGACATGGACATACAAACATCCAGTAATAAATTCCACAGTCCTCCCTTCCCCTCCCCTCCCTCCCTCCCTCTCACACACACAGTGAACACTCTCAGAGCTACATGCTACATGTATGATCGTCTTACGTCGGTTTTGGTTTTGGGCTGAGCTGCGTTGCCGGTGGACTGGGAGACGTTACTATTGCTGATCTCGTTCTTCAACTGAGAGATCTTCTCCGTGAGCTCCTTCAAGGTCTTCATAATGTTTGCTCGCTCCTCTGGCTTCATTCCACGGTTCTTCTCTAGACGATTTATTAACACCTAAAAACAACAAATACAGTACAGAGGATTCGCTGCAGTCTTTATTTCAGTCACTAGATCAAATATTGTCTGAAAATGAAAGGAAATGAATCAACATTAAGTGGCTTAAGTTCACAACGAGCCACCGGAACGGCTTCAACGCACCTCTATATCCCATTATTTAGTTCACCTTAATACAAACCGGTCATCTGAAACAGCTGCACTGCTACCTGAGCTGCGTTTACAGAAAATTCATCGACACTCTGATAAATATTCAGTCAAACAGTATAAAGTTCTCTGGGTTTGAGTTTGTTGAGGGAAATGCTCCAGAAGGTTAGAGTAGTTAAAGAACATTGAAATTGGCTGGTAGTCAAACACCAACACTAACCGTGATCATCTTTTTCGGTCAGAAATCCTGAGAATCTCCGTGTTCAACAATCCCAATCTACACTTATCTTATACATTCTACACTTCTCATTATAAAGCTCTGCAGTACAAAGAGCAAAGACACCTGTCCCCTCATCCAACTGGTCCTGAGTCACTGCACTACACTCACACACACAGTCACTGATCCAACACTGATAAACACCTTGATGAAGTAGAGACTCAGCGCCGCTTGGCCATGGAGACAGCGACACAGACAGTTCTGCCTCCCCGAGAGCAGAGACTGTACCAGTGTACACTAAATTTAATAGAGACAGATCTGCAATTCCTCACTGAATTCACTAAATATAACCACATTCTAACCCCATTCTTCACCAACATCGATAAACAACCAATCAAACAATCAATAAACCCAACTTTAACTTCCCCTCACACACACACTGCCCCACCTACTGGGGAGCAAAGAGAGAGCTGCACGGGCACACACGCGCACCTGCCACCAGGTGAGGGACAGGGATGTTTATATGCATGTATACATAAACATACATACGTAACGGGTATTTTTCTTTATTTTTTTCCTTTCAGGGTTCTATGAACCTCGCTACTAGTGTTTCTGACTGTAGTGTTGAATGTATGTACATCCATTTCTAGTTATTTTCTCATTTGTCTGTACAAATTGAGCTGATAGAGTGAGAGAGAGGGAGAGAGAGAGTGGGGGGATGAGAGAGAGACGGAGTAAGAGAGAGAGAGAGAGAGAGAGAGAGAGTGGGGGGTGAGAGAGAGATTGAGAGAGAGAGGGAGGGGATGAGAGAGAGACAGAGAGAGAGTGGGGGGATGAGAGAGCGGAGGAGAGAGAGGGGGGATGAGAGAGACGGAGTGAGAGAGAGGGGATGAGAGAGCGGAGGAGAGAGGGGGGGGATGAGAGACGCGGGAGAGAGAGGGGGATAGAGAGACGGAGGAGAGAGAGAGAGAGAGGGATGAGAGAGAGACGGAGTGAGAGAGAGAGAGAGGGATGAGAGAGAGACGTAGAAGAGAGAGAGAGAGAGAGGAGGGTGAGAGAGAGATTGAGAGAGAGGGAGGGATGAGAGAGAGACAGAGAGAGAGTGGGGATGAGAGAGACGGGATGGAGAGAGAGAGAGGGATGAGAGAGAGACGGAGTGAGAGAGAGAGAGAGAGGGGAAGAGAGAGACGGAGTGAGAGAGAGAGAGAAGAGAGAGACGGAGAGAGACAAGAGAGAGAGAGAGGATGAGAGAGACAGACAGAAAGAGAGACGGAGGAGAGAGAGAGGGGGGATGAGAGAGAGACGGGGGAGAGAGAGAGAGAGAGGGAGAGAGAGACGGAGGAGAGAGAGAGAGGGATGAGAGAGAGCGGAGGGAGAGAGAGAGAGAGAGAGAGTGGGGGGGAGAGAGAGATTGAGAGAGAGGGAGGGGAAGAGAGAGACAGAGAGAGAGTGGGGGGATGAGAGACGTATGAGAGAGAGGGGGGGGATGAGAGAGAGAGGAGAGAGTGGGGGGATGAGAGAGACGGAGGAGAGAGGGGGGGATGAGAGAGAGACGTATGAGAGAGGGGGATGAGAGAGACGGAGTGAGAGAGAGAGAGGGGATGAGAGAGACGGAGTGAGAGAGAGAGGGATGAGAGAGAGACGATAAGACAGAGAGAGAGAGGGATGAGAGAGAGACGAGGAGAGAGAGAGAGAGAGAGAGAGGATGAGAGAGAGACGGAGGAGGAGAGAGAGAGAGGATGAGAGAGAGACGGAGAGAGAGAGAGAGGGGATGAGAGAGACGAGTGAGACAGAGAGAGAGAGAGAGGATGAGAGAGAGACGAGAGACCGTGGAGTGAGAGAGAGAGAGGGGGGGAGAGAGAGACGGAGGGAGAGAGAGAGAGAGGGGATGAGAGAGAGACGGAGAGAGAGAGAGAGGGGAGAGAGAGAGGTGGAGAGAGAGAGAGAGAGAGAGCGGATGAGAGAGAGACAGACAGAGAGAGAGAGAGACGAGGAGAGAGAGAGGGGGTGAGAGAGAGAGACGGGAGGAGAGAGAGAGGATGAGAGACCGAGGAGAGAGAGAGAGAGAGAGAGAGAGAGAGAGAGAGGATGAGAGAGAGACAGACAGAGAGAGAGAGAGAGAGAGAGAGAGAGAGAGGGGATGAGAGAGAGACAGACAGACAGAGAGAGTGAGAGAGAGAGAGAGAGAGGGGATGAGAGAGAGAGAGAGGGATGAGAGAGAGAGAGAGAGAGAGAGAGAGGGGGATGAGAGACAGACAGAGAGAGTGAGAGAGAGAGAGGGATGAGAGAGAGAGAGAGGGATGAGAGAGAGAGAGAGAGAGAGAGGGGGATGAGAGAGAGACAGACAGACAGAGAGGTGAGAGAGAGAGAGGGATGAGAGAAAAGAGAGGAGAGAGAGAGAGAGAGGAATAGAGAGAGAGAGAGAGAGGGGATGAGAGAGAGAGAGAGAGAGAGAGAGAGAGGGGGGATGAGAGAGAGACAGACAGACAGAGAGAGAGAGAGAGAGAGAGAGAGGGGATGAGAGAGAGACAGAGAGAGAAACCAACTTACTTTTTGATACTCTATCTGTTTTTCCAGCATCTCTCGTTTCTTTTTCCTCATATCCTGCTGCAGCTTCAGCGCCTCCTAAAGGAGAACAGAGAGGAGAAGATCAAAGCGTCCACAACAGGAATTCATACCTCCGCTTTTGCGGTACACTGCTAAAGGAAACACTCACCTGCTTCTTTTTCAGAACATCCTGATCCTCGAGGGCTTTGGCCGTTTTCCCCAGAGTCTTGGGGAGGAGTTTAAACGTGGTGCGTGAGTAAAGTCCTTTCTGTAGCGCAGAAGCAGGGGCGACTGCCTTTAAACAATAAAACACATCACACACACATTTATAATCAAACCTCCAGGGCACACAGCACACAGGCTCCATCACAGTGAACATGCAGAATGTAAGTTTTGCTGTCAGCATGTGGGATCTACAGTATCTTCATGTCTCTTACCGATGAGGACTCTGGAGCGGGACCGAGCAGGTCGAGACTGGCTGCAGGTCCGGTTCCGGAGCTACTCTGCTGTTTTGGGAAGCTCTTATTCAGCACATAGGACCCGGGTGTGTGTGGCTTATTAATGACCTGAAGATAAAGAAATCAGGCAGCTTTATTCTCCATTTAAAAAACAAAAAACAAAAACCCCCACACTAAACATGTAGAAATACACTTCAAACTTCTTACAGCATTATATTCAAATAAATAACATGAGGTGCTGGTTTTACGAAGCACTTGAAGGTATTTCTTTGTAACAGAATTCAGTAATTATAGAGCAATTCTCGCTCTCTCTCTCACTCCCTCTCACACATACACACCCACACAATCCCACTCCTTTTTGCCCTGCTGACCTTATGGATAGGGGGTATCTGTGTGCCGAGGCTGGTGCCGTGGTTGGTGTTCTGCTCCTGGTTCTGCGCCGTGTTCTCTCGGTGCCAGTACACTCTGATAAAGCGGTTATTGAGCACCGCCTCGATGCTGGAGATTGCCCTCCGCGCCTCCTCGTTGGCCGTGTACTGGATCAGAGCCGCCTCTGGGTCGCCACCAAACACCACCTGACCCAAAACAATGCGCACACACACACACACACACACACACACACACACACACTTCACTTTAACATGACCGCAATAAAGACGATGACAATGCACTAGCTGTGGTCTAGAGCAGTGGATCTGGGAAACCCCAGAGGTCTGTGAATCCTAATTAAATCAAATCATCAAAAAACACCGTTATCAAAGCTGCTATATTTATTACTGCGTTCTTGCGGTTTTTGTCTGGTTTGACTGGATTTAATCATAAACCTATAAACAATCTCCACTTATGTGTCAGGAATGAAACTGTACTGGAGGACGTAAAGTTGTTTAAGGAGGTTAAACACGCACCTGGATATTCACGATGGTCCCAAACTTGCTGAAATGTTCGTTTAGTTTGGTGATGTTGTTGAGATCTCGGGGAATTCTGCGGACTTCCAGTTTGGTGTTGACGTAGTGGTTCTTCTTGGGGAAGGCCGGCTTGTGCGGATTGTTGAAATTTTGCCTACGGAATAAAAAAAACAAAAAAAAACAAACAAAAAAAAAAACAATCAAAAGAAACATAAGAGAAACAAAATGAAAACATAACGAAGCGTATCGAAAGCAGTAAATAGTTTTACTATTTACACAAATCAATGAATCTGGTTCAAATACACGCCACATTACGTTTGCAAGTGGAGTACACTACACATTCGCTCTAATTTAGAACCAATTAAACTTCTGTTTTTAATCATCTGTGCATGTTTATTTTTGTTGATTTATTTGATATATTTATTTGCAAATTATTCAACATAATTTCCTCCATGTTAAAGAAAGTCTAAGGCATGAACACACACACACAGCCTTATCCCTTCATGGGCCTCAGTGTGATCTGGCATTTGCTCCAGCCATGAACCACAGTCTCATCTGAAGAATTAGGTTCTGTTCTTGGTGAAGGATCTCATTAGTGAGAGCAGACCGTGTGGTTCACGGCTGGAACAAATACGGGTAGAAACAGAAGCTCTGAAGGGATCGGGTTGAGTAGACTTTCTCTATAAGCAGATAAAGTGACTAAAAAAATGCGGTTTTACATGAAACACCACATACTATTAATAATAATAATAATAATAATAATAATATTATTATTATTATTATCTATTACCTAAAAACACGGATGTGGCGAGTGATGGAGAAGAGAAAGTTATCCAGCGTTACGCAATTGACTTCTTTACTCTTAATTTTAAAATAATAAATATTTACTTGTCTGTCCAGGGCTTTTTGGCCTGAGGCCCATCTGCAGACTCCAGTGATCTCTTCCTGCTGTCGAGCTCCATGCCGTGTCTCACCTCACCGCTCGAGGCGTTGGTTATCGACGGCTCAGTCTGGATTACTATATTAGCAGCTAAACGAACACATAATTCTTACTTTTTTTTTTTTTATATACAGTTAGTACGTTTTAACAGAGCTGAGTGTATACTCAGAAGTACCGTGTGTGTAAGGGAATGTTTCAGAACAGTTACTTTACCAGTCCAGTTCAAAATGTATTAAAATAAACAATCAGACACAGAAAAGAAAACCGCCGGATACCTCGGGAGTTCTGTGTGTCTCCTGACGTGAGACCGATCAAGTTGGGTCTCTGGGTCTGAATGCGAGGAATAAACTGTCGGTACTGAACTCGACCCGTCCCGGTGATGGCCGGAGATTCTGGATTATACGCTTCAGGATCGTAGCTGTCTGTGGAGTCAAACAAAAATAAGCCAATTGATTAATTAATGATGTCTACTACTTGTACATCAACAGTTTTCAATTAAATTTTTTTTTTAAATGCTCTTTGATATAGCCTTAAAACGACAGCTAACATGTTCAAACACCACCACCTACTGGTCAACGCCTGTAATGACACTATTTACAGTAAACATATCAACCATACAGTATGTACAGACACACGTATATACACACACACACACACACACACACACAATCTCCCTGCAGCATGAAAGCTTAGTCTGCTCCATTAATTTTATTCCATTTATCATTTTTATTTGAGCAATCCAACACGACACACTGAACAATTGTGTGATTTTGTGATGCTAGTTTAGCAGAGCTACATGAACTAGGACAAAGCACTTGAGGTCTTATTATAATGATGTAAATGAGCCCCCCAAAGACCGTTACAGCAAAAAGATCATTAAATGGCACACAATTAAGTGAGTATCTCTCATGTATTTGTTTTTATATATATATCACATTAAAAAAATATATTACTGAATGACACGCCTTTTATCCATTAAATTTGTTACATGTAATGTTGTGGAACATCCAAATGACTAGTTCTCTCTCTCTCTCTCAAAGCTAATAAGCCCAAAATAATGAAATAAATAAAAACAGAAGTGTAAACTCCTCTGTCCTGAAGCTGTTGAAAACTTAACGTTACAGCTTCACCTCTGACTGTTACACAGTGCGGACACTGGAGACTCCTTCCAGATCACACCATATGTTTTTCTTTATTTAACACAGATTTTTAAAATCGGTTTATTATAAGTGTTAGATTATGTGGAGTGTCCGCTGTACACGTCCCTGTGAACGAGTTGTTACTATAGAATGATAACGTATTCGATCGAGCGCATTAAAATAAACCTGTGATTGAGGTCACAGCTGGAACGACTGTCCGAGCTGCTGTTACAGTAAATGAATCAGCTCCTTCTGATCGGAGAAATCAACCGTGCCGAGATGCAAAATAGTTTAGCTTGTGAGGGAATTCTTGCTAGTTGTTGTTGTTCAAGTTGTAGCTCCAGGTCAAAGTGAGGTAATAACCTGTCCTACCCGAGTGTCCACAATGGGAGCTACCCAAATTCTGTTTTAAAACGACCTTTTAAAAGCTGAAAGTTAAAAACCACTGCAGAGGATGAAAGGGACGGCGGCAGCGGCTTACATTCAGACAGAGTGTACTGAGGATGTAGAGAAGCAGAAGAAATAGCAGAGGAAGAAGAAGGAGGAGGTGGAGGAGGAGGAGGTGGAGGTGGGTTTACTCCGGGCGGAGCCAGAGGGGAGGAGGTGCTTGTCCGTGCATGGGGCGGAGTCTCTATCCCACTGGATGGGATTAGAGGTGGTCCTAAACGGGACAAAATGGTAAACTGCATCACATTTCTCTTCAGTACAGTAGTGTGCGCTGCTGTTGAAGAGTTTGTTGAAGAAATAATAAATGCTGGTGTTTCTGCAATATTCCAAAAGTATTATGCCAATAATAATAAAAATAAAAATAAAAAAAAACACTATGTTGTGTAGGTCAGCATGACCCTCAATTCAACGTTACACACGACCCGACTTTAACTCAAAACATCAGACTTCATCATGCGCCAACGAGAGAAGTCCGATTTATCACGTAACGTACACTAAGGTGTGTGTAACGGGAGCGATTGTGCAAAATGTGGGAATAAAGTCGTGTAAAGGAGAAGGAAAATAAACGTGTTTTTCTTCTTAATAACTGCGAAGAGCTCGGATCTGTGAAATACCAGAAAACAATACCAATCACTGGCACATAGAACTGCTGCTCCAGTAAACCTTCAGTGTGACATTATACATTTATACACTTACATCTTTAGCGGGTTTAACTGCAGAAGGCTACACTACGCTAAGCTAAGCTAAGCTACGCACCACAGCAGCATCAGAACAAACTGGACTGAGAATGGGTGAAACAGTTGTGAAACAGTTGAGCAGCACAGCCAAGAGGTTCGGCTCGGTAACCGTGACCGGTACACCGACGTGCACATCACAAGTTCTGGGTCACTCGGGTCAGCGTACCCAACTGCATACTACTGTACTGAACAGTACGTCAGTACACCATTGCACTACGTCGTTACCGTTAACATCACTCGGGTCCAAAACGGCGCGGCCCACGTTATTAAACAAAACAAAAGTTTACATCGAGGTAAATATCAGCAACTTTTTCCTGGATATGTAAATAAAGACAAACTGAAACGGAAAAAGTCTGATAGAATTATAAAACTGCTTCAAGAAACTTCTAAAATAAATAAATAAAATAAAATAAATAAAGAAAGAAACTAATTCCAGAACCAATCCAGTACCTGTGAACTCACCTGCCATGGGGTAGATGCCTGGAGGTGGGGGCTGTCCATGGGGAGGTATCGGCATGGGCATGATGGGGAGGGGCTCGGGCATGGGGGGCATGGGAGGGGGCATGCGTGTGGGGGGCATGCCAGGAGGAGGGAAGGGAATCATGGTGGGCAGGGCGACGTCGTCCACGATCAGAGGGTCGTTGCCATGGTCGAAAGGACAAAGGTCACCGCGGACACAGAATCCTTTCTCTAGAGGAAAAAAAAATAATGATATATATTTAAAGGTTGGTTTTCAGGTAAGGAAATAAAATGATTCATATATGAACTGAATATCCAAACTAAGAATATATTTATTTATATTTAGAAAAAAAAAAAACCCCTGATGTAACCTTTAACAGCTAACTGACGTGTGACAGAACGGTGTAGGTTTTAGACTACGCTTACATTACAGATTAAAAACAACAACAACTACAGTGTGTTTAACGAGCTCAGCGTCTCGCGATTATTCCTCCACACGCCCTTCTTAGACAATCTCATTCCCTCATCAGATCATTTCACTCGTCTTCCAGCGGTGTGAAGAAACTCCCGAGAGACCGCAGGGTAAATATACACACTGCTGTTTTAGTAAAATCCCTCTGAACCCAGCGCTGACTGAGACGCAGCCCTGGAGGAATTCCCGCCACAAAAACCTTCGGCAGCGGGCATTAGCAAGGACAGATTCATTACTGAGCCAACACACACACACACACACACACGTACAGGAGTTTAAATCCCAAAGCACACCCACAGTTGGGTTAGTAACCCTGATCTGCTCACTCAGTATCGCGTCTCGACTGTAAACTGATTTGGATAAAAGCTTCAGGCAAATGAGCTAAATGTAAATAAAATCACATGAACATCAGACTCTTCACTTTGCTCTGAAAACAACTCGGCCAATCAGATCTTTTATTCAGGGTCTGTCGGTTCTTTACACGCCCTTCAGACTACGAATTAAGAACATTTCAGTAGGTAAAAGATTCTAATTCCACACTGTATTAACTGAAATGAGAGCTGGGTCATGTGACAGACACGTGTTGTCACAAGCAGCCAACAATACCGCAGGGCTACATTTAAAAACTGTTACTAATAATACATTTGTTAATTGTAAGTAAAAAAAAACAATAAATCTCAGAAGTGTACTGTGAATGAAAGTATCAGTTACTATAAATAACAGTTCTATTGTAAAATGGAGAACAAGACCTGAAACACTGCACAGTCAAAACACTTCAAAAGATGTCTGAAGAACTAAAACTACAATGTCAAGAAAATAAAGAAAGCCTTGATCTCAAATACGAAATATCTTCGGCTCAGGAAAGCGAGGAACGATTGAAAGTGCAATGCTTACCGTCGTAATCCCGGCAGCGGTGTTTCAGTGCGCCGCTCTTGCCCTCGCCGTGGTTAGAGAAGAAAGCAGCCCAGTTCTCGGTGGTGCTGTCGGGCAGGTGAGCCGTTACGGCGCTGGGGATGCTGGGACTGCCCGAGGGGGGAAACGGCGAGCGAGGGTGGGGCAGGGGGAGCAGAGGGAGCTGCGGCGGTGGCGGAGGCTGAGGTTTGCCTAAGGGAACTGAGGATAACGGCGTGTACGGCTCCGGCTCTTTCCGCTCCGGCTCGAATTTGGACCTGTGTTCTGTGGAAAGAGGTTTTTTTTTTATATATAAATACTATATAAATACAGACACAAACAAGGCCATAATTATGAATCAGCACTTGACTAAAAAAAACAAAACAAAAAAAAAACATTGATTTTCTTCTGTAATAATACAAACATTATTAACCAACTACACACACACATCCGATATAAGGACAAATATTTAAAAATATTTGAAGAAGAACAATACTCTGCTTTAATATCGAGTCCAAAAAGGTGTGATACAGTGCGTGTCTGGCCCTCTGTGTTTTAACAGATTAGTTTTAAGAAAGAAACGCAGTTTCAGGTCTCCGGTCGTCGCTCACCTCGTCTCTGTTCTCGGTCTCGGCTCTTCCCTCTGCTGCCGCTGCGACTGCGACTCCGACTGCGTCCTCGTGAACTCGCTCTCCTCCGCTCGTTTCTCTCTCGCTCCCGTTCTCTCTCTCGGTACATCTCGCCGCTCTTCCCGTGGCGCTCAGGCTCCCGCCGTCTGCGCTCGTCTCTCCGCCGCTCGTCCCGATTCCTGGAGTGACGCGCGCACAGAATAAGTGGTGCGCGTGTAAATGAGCTACGGCTGATATCCGAATCATGTCTGATGTCGTACTGAGGAACGTGAACGCGCACAGCAGGAAACGAACAGGGGTCTCGTTTAGCGGCGCGCGCGTGTGTGAGAACCAGCCGAAGGAACGTGGTATTTATCGCTTGTACACGTGCACAGCTTTACACAGCGGATGCTAATAAATCCTACACATTAGCTAAAGGGCTTTGTTTGTTTGTGTGCAGCGATGCTCATTTGCATAAAGAAACGCCTCCAAATCTCCATACAAAGTAAACACCTTCTCTGTACAAAGCTCAGCAGCCTGCTCATGGTACTGCTTTCTGTTGACCAACATGGACTAAGTTCAAATTTCTAAGAAGATGAACTTCACCGTAGAACGGAGACAACTAATCGATAAAACAGATAATCGATTACAGACATCGGTGTCAACGAATCTCGTTATGGATTACTGCACACGGTACATTCGCTCACCACGTTACTTTTCGTACTCTACAGTCTAGTGTATGAAGTTTGGAAAGGTAAGATCACCTCAGATGGAACAAGAGCGGCTTTTTAAAATCATCTGATTAATGGAAGATTCATCAATGGATATCCAGTAGAGTGGAGATGAGAGAAGATATTTACCGTGATTCATTAAAGTCTGAACGATTCCTCAGTGGACTTCGTCTTCTTCTGCTTTCCTTCTCATCCTCCACGTGACCCGCCTGAAGAACGACGGGAATCTGAGGCGATGGGAAAGTATTTCATATTTACAGTATTTAACAGATGCATTTCTCCAGAGTCAGAAACAGAAGTGCTGAAAAAACCTCCATCAATAACATTCTCATCACCACTTGTCTAAATATCCAGTGCACACACACCTGTCTCAAACATCACCTGTCTCACTCACACACACACACACACACACCTGTCTCAAACATCACCTGTCTCACTCACACACACACACACACACACACCTGTCTCAAACATCACCTGTCTCACTCACACACACACACACACACACACCTGTCTCAAACATCACCTGTCTCTCACACACACACACACCTGTCTCAAACATCACCTGTCTCTCACACACACACCCCTCCCTCTCTCAAACATCACCTGTCTCTCACACACACACCCCCCTCTCTCAAACATCACCTGTCTCTCACACACACACCCCCTCTCTCAAACATCACCTGTCTACACACACACCCCTCCCTCTCAAACATCACCTGTCTCTACACACACACACCCCTCCCTCTCTCAAACATCACCTGTCTCACACACACACCCCTCCCTCTCTCAAACATCACCTGTCTCTCACACACACCCCTCCCTCTCAAACATCACCTCTCTCTCACACACACACCCCTCCCTCTCTCAAACATCACCTGTCTCTCACACACACACCCCTCCCTCTCTCAAACATCACCTGTCTCTCACACACACACCCCTCCCTCTCTCAAACATCACCTGTCTCTCACACACACACCCCTCCCTCTCTCAAACATCACCTGTCTCTCACACACACACCCCTCCCTCTCTCAAACATCACCTGTCTCACACACACACCCCCCTCTCTCAAACATCACCTGTCTCTCACACACACACCCTCTCTCTCAAACATCACCTGTCTCTCTCACACACACACCCTCCCTCTCTCAAACATCACCTGTCTCTCACACACACCCCCCTCTCTCAAACACACCTGTCTCTCACACACACCCCTCTCTCAAACACACCTGTCTCCACACACACACCCTCTCTCAAACATCACCTGTCTCACACACCCTCCCCTCTCAAACATCACCTGTCTCACACACACCCCTCCCTCTCTCAAACATCACCTGTCTCACACACACACCCCTCCCTCTCTCAAACATCACCTGTCTCACACACACACTCTCCTCTCAAACACACCTGTCTCTCACACACACACCCCTCCCTCTCTCAAACATCACCTGTCTCTCACACACACACCCCTCCCTCTCTCAAACATCACCTGTCTCTCACACACACACCCCTCCCTCTCTCAAACATCACCTGTCTCTCACACACACACCCCTCCCTCTCTCAAACATCACCTGTCTCTCACACACACACACCCCTCCCTCTCTCAAACATCACCCTTCTCACACACACACCCCCCTCTCTCAAACATCACCTGTCTCTCACACACACCCCCCTCTCTCAAACATCACCTGTCTCTCACACACACACCCCTCCCCTCTCAAACATCACCTGTCTCACACACACCCCTCCCTCTCAAACATCACCGTCTCACACACACAGCTCCCTCTCTCAAACATCACCTGCTCTCACACACACAGTCTCCCTCTCTCAAACATCACCTGTGTCTCACACACACCCCCTCTCTCAAACATCACCTGTCTCTCACACACAACCCCCCTCTCTCAAACATCACCTGTCCTCACACACACACCCTCCCTATCTCAAACATCACCTGTCTCTCACACACACACCCCCTCCCTATCTCAAACATCACCTGTCTCACACACAACCCCTCTCTCAAACATCACCTGTCTCACACACACACCCTCCCCTCTCAAACATCACCTGTCTCTCACACACACCCCTCCCTCTCAAACATCACCTGTCTCTCACACACACCCCTCCCTCTCTCAAACATCACCTGTCTCTCACACACACACCCTCTCTCAAACATCACCTGTCTCTCACACACACACCCTCTCTCAAACATCACCTGTCTCTCTCACACACACCCCTCTCTCAAACATCACCTGTCTCACACACACACCCTCTCTCAAACATCACCTGTCTCTCACACACACACCCTCTGTCAAACATGAACCTGTCTCTCACACACACCCCTCTGTCAAACATCACCTGTCTCTCTCACACACACCCCTCTCAAACATGAACCTGTCTCTCACACACACCCCTCTCTCAAACATGAACCTGTCTCTCACACACACACCCCTCTCTCAAACATCACCTGTCTCTCACACACACCCCTCTCTCAAACATCACCTGTCTCACACACGATCCCGAAAACCCACTTTCCCATTAAAATAAAAGTGAGAGCTAGCCTTCATGTGAATTCGACACCATTTTGTTCAGAAAGAATTGACCATGTTTGTGGAGATCAGTGAGGATCGTCTGTTCTTCAAGGAGAACTGGAGGTGCAGCGAAAATAAATCGGTCCGCACAGGATTTCGTGGAGTTTTTTTTGTGATCTTTGCAGCCAAAACGCCCGTTTGGGGGGCAACCTTTGTAGAAAGTGGTGGTGAGGGCGAGCTGTAAGGACAACCCACGCTTGGGGAGGGGAGCAGGAGGGGGGGGGGGAAGAGGGGGGGGGGTGGGGGGGGGGGGGGAGACAACGGAGAAAGGAGAAAAAAGAAAAGGAGGGAGGAAGCAGCCGCGCCCCGTGGTTGGGGGGGTTGTGTGTTGCCCGCCTTTTTTGGGGCAAGGCGGGAAGAGAGGGTGTTTGGGTTGGGGGAGGGGAAGAAGTGGGTCTTTTGATTTGTTTGTGCGTTTTTCGTTTGTGTGAGGCCAAAAAAAAACAAAAAAAAAAAAAAAAAAGAGAAGATAGAGAGGAGTATGGTGGAGTGGGGGGGTGGGGGGACTGCGGTGGTGGTGGGAGGCCCACTTTTTAATAGAGCTGTGGAGGGGGGGGGTAGGGGTGGGGGCGGGGTGGGGACCCCGACCAGGAGTGGACCGACAAAAAAGGAAAAGGTGAGGGGAGAGGGGGGGGAAATGAAGGAGTGGATCTCAAAACGGTTTGGGTGGTGGTGCGAGAGGTGGGTTGTGGGGGGTTGAGGGGGGGAAGAACGAGGAGAGGAAAAAAAGAAGAAGAGGAAGAAGAAAAAAGAGAACAGGGGAGAAAGGACAACACGGGGCCCCCCAAGGAGGAGGGAGGGGGAAGGCAAACCGGGAAAGGGGGGGTTAAAGCGCAGGCGGGGAGGGGGGGGGGTGGGCGTCGTTGGAGGGGGGGGGGTGGGACGGGGTGGTGGGGGGGGGGGGTTCTGGCCGGACCGGGTGATGGGGGGGAAATGGAGGGTGGGGGTGAAAAAAAAACAAAAAAAGGAAAAAAAAAAAAAAAAAAAAAAAAAAAAAAAAAAAAAAAAGAAAAGAAAGAAAAAAAAAAAAGGAAGAGGAGAAGGAGGGGGGGTGGTGGGGAAGGGGGGGTTGGGGGGGGGAGGGGGGGGGTGGTGGTGGTGGGGGGTTTTGGGAGGATGTGCGAAGTAGGGGGTGGTGGGGGGAGAGTTATTAAGGGAGAGGCACAAAGAAAGTGGTGTTAAAGAGAAAAAAGGGAAAATAAGAAATAAAAAGAAAAAAAGAAAAAAAAAAAAAAATAAAAAAAAAAAAAAAAAAAAAAAAAAAAAAAAAAAAAAAAGAAAAAAAAAAAAAAGAAAACTTTAGTGGGTTGTAAAAAAAAAAAATAGTAATAGTCCCCCCCCCCCCCTCTCTAACCAAAAAAAAAAAAAAAAAAAACCCACTATTTTATTATGTTTTTATTACTTTAAACTGGATTCTAATAGTTTTTTTTATAAATAAATATATACATCTTAAGATCTTAACGACTCAGTAAAAAAAATCTGAATAGCAAATCAGCAGTCACGAATCAGTTCGTCACGGCTGTTAAAAAAAAAAAAAAAATTGAGAAAAAGACATTACCGGATAAAGCTGCCAAAACTCAGAGAAGCGTTTAGTCAGAATTTATCAGGATATCAACATTACATCATCATCGTCATCTCACCCAGCTCTACTCCAACCTCATTTCAAACCATCAGCTTTACTCAGTGATCTACAACCTTCTTATAACTGAAGGGAGAAGATCTCACACACCAGTAGGAACCGAGTTCCCGATTCTGTATCAACGTTTAGCCTAATCCATTTTACATTCATCTATAACTCTGCAATAATGTGCAAACCAGAGGGAAAACTCCCTGAGACCATGTGAGGAAGAAACCTCGAGAGGAGCCAGAGTCAGAAGAGAACCCGTCCTCGTCGGTGTGACACCGGATAGTACGATTATAAATATATCACTGTATGTTATTATAGTCATGTAGAGCTGCGGCGTTGGAAAGAAGTTCAGAATAAGCATCGGTTCCTGATTCCAGTAGAGTTTGAGGTTTGAAGTCTAAAAGATCCAGGTGAACGTACCCAGTGTGTACGTTGAGGAACGCAAACCCGAGTGCAGGTGTGGTGTACGTCGGCCTTACCTTTCTGCAGGAAGACGTCCAGCTGGTCAGCGCACAACGCCCGCAGCTCCTTCTCAGATTTGTCTTTTTTCACCAAAGCAACAACGTAGTTGGCCAAAGCGGAAGGGTCCGCATCACATCTGCACAAAAGAAAACAGGGCTTTATTTTCATATTTCCAGCATCTGTTTATTTTGTGTTGGACACCACAACGCCCAGTGGATTTGAATCAGATGAATCAATCCTGTACTAGGGACAAGTCACCAGCAGCAAGCAAACTTCAGACCTGGGCATTTCTGAGGAGCTGAGCTGCTCCCTGCTTCATTCCCTCACTGCTAACAAACATAAACATAAACACAAACATAAACACAAACATAAACAACCCCCCTCCCCCCTCTGGCCTGGACAAAGTGAAAGCAATCACTTTGCTGTGAATAAACCACTGCTGGACAGTCCTCATAAAGCCCACGCTTAGCTTAGCTTAGCTTAGCAGAGTTAGCATCTAGCTAAAAAAAAGTGCACACTGAGGCAGCGGTGCTCAGGAAAACTGCCCGACAAGTGACACCAGTCCCACAGCCGCGATAAGAGCCGTGTTTACACTGAAACGAACTGAAACACGAGCCCGTGGGCAGTTAGCATGCTAACAGATTAGCGAGCTAATACGTGCTAGCAAGCGCCAATAAGAGCTTAAAATGTCACTCAACGGAGTAACCCCAGTGCACTCACATCGGCTCGAGTAGTTTGGCCAGCCACGACTTCAGCGCGTCCACATTATCTATAATCATCGTGTCGAGCTCAGAACGGCGCGGACTAAATGTAGTGCTTCTGCTGAGATCTTGCGGATTTCATCGTCATTAAAGTAACGTTACAGCTCGGGTTTAGGCCTCGGATAAACCCCTCTGCACGGCAAGGCGAGCTGCTTTACGTTCAAACACCAGCGCTAGCATCACTGACAAGCTAACATGCTAACATCACTGACACCGCAGCGAGCCAATCACCGCGTGCGGAAAACGCACACTAGCGCACTAACCGCTGCGCACTAACGTCACGTACTGTTTAGTGCGGGAGTATTCGCGTCCCAGGCTGTACCGCGCACGTTTTACGACGCTATACTGCGCATGCGTGTGATTTCACGACATTACAGCACATTTGGGGACATTTCGATAGAACTATGTTAACTCCGTTATGAACAATTACCACAGATACTCTTTTAGTAACTGCAGTATTTTATCGATTTATAACATGAAATGTAATAATTGTTTATGAATACCTTAATGGTTAGTTTTAATATATACCTCAGCGTGGTGTCGCACAACATTATACTGCACAAATAAATGCACATATCTGTACTTTATTAGAGTCAGGATTCAAGAGTTTCTTGTCGTATACATATACATGTTACATATACACAGGAAACAGTCTTACACAGTACAGTGAAGTTCTTACTCTGAATCGTCCCAGAAACCTCTGACATACAGGACACATGGACATACAGGAATACTGACACACACACACACACACACACACACACACACACACAGTCAATACCGTTGCTGAGACCTATCTTTTATATATATATATATATATATATATATATATATATATATATATATATATATATATATATATATATATATATATATATATATATGTATATATTTAAAACTGACATAAAAATAGAATATACATAAACCAGAGGTAGAAAAGGAAAATAATATTTTCTTCCTGGTTTATGTAGATTCTATTGTTATGTCAGGGACAGTCGGAAAAAGCAGTTCATACTGTGTATGGTTGTGTGTGACCAATAAAATGTAAAAATTTTAATTGGAATATGTTATTACATACAGATACATATGTATTATATACATACACATATATATATATATATAGGTGGTCTTCTATATATATAGAAGACCACCCATTTTTAACACAAAACTTGTAATAATATTCAATATTAAGTTCTTTAATATTTATTTAATATTTAATCTTAAATGTGTTGTTTAAAGTCCACCAGACCTCTTTAAGAATAACCTGGATTTTAGTAAACACAGGCAGCCAGTTGCCCAAATACTATTGTACTGTTTAAATAATGCGCCTAATTGAAATAGTTTGAGTGGTTTATTAATAAAAAATGTAAATCTGTACTGAGGAGGTCTGTGATTTTTTATTTGTTTATTTCTTTATATTTGAAAGAGTTTAAGGGGTTAAAAGCGTTCAGTCACTAGGTGGCGATAAAGAAGTCACACAGCCGCATCGCCCCGCCCATTCTTCTCCTATTGGCCAGAAATAAATAAAAGCCTCGTGATGATTGGTCACCGGTTTAAACTTCTGTTTGTCTGTGGGCGTTGACTTTAATGACAAAGGACCAATCAGCACGGGGCTTAGAGCTGCGTCTAGTTCAAATTTTGTGTTTTCAGAATCGTATAAAATGTGTAAGGTTTCAATTTCGTACCGATTTCATGTTTAAAATTCTAGATTGAGATTTAGATCCTGTATCCAGCAGTCGGTCAGGTGAGATGAGATGAGATGAGATGAGATGAGATTAGAGGTGTGTGTCAGTGTTTATTCCCAGAGGAACAGCGGTAGTAACGGCTGCAAGTGTAAACACACGGTGTGTGTGTGTGTGTGTGTGAGAGAGAGAGAGAGAGAGAGAGAGAGAGAGAGAGAGATTTCAGACTGAAGGATAAATTTCACAGAGAACTGAAAGATCGGTGTGTGATTAGACATCATGCAGAACAGAACACACTGCTGTGGGTCTAAAGCTCGTGGTAAAGGGAATGGATCTGATAACCAGGTGAGCACTCTGACCTCTGTTTGTGTGTGTGTGTGTGTGTGTGTGTGTGTGTGTGTGTGTGTGTGTATTAATTAACTAACGTTCATGACCCAACCTCTAAGCCTGTGTAGTGGCTTATACCTGGGGTTTCCTCATGAATATTCCATAATTATTGTTATAATATTGTTATAAATATAACCTGTATATTGTTCTCCTTTGTTACAGGAAGATGTTCATCATGTGAAAAGAACCCCATCCTCCCCACAAGGTGCTCCCAAAAAAAGATCTGCCTTTGTTGACCTTACGAACGTAAGCTGACATTTTTTCATATTTTCTATTTAATGCCAGATTATAGATAAATATATATAAAATGTAATATGCATCAATGATTTATTTATTTGTCTTATTTCTGTACTGTATGTACAATCTGCACGTTTGTTTTGTTCTCTTGTACTTGTTGTTGTTGTTGTTGTTGTTGTTTGTCATTTTTTTGTAATAGAGTATTTTTGTGTCATTTTGTAATTTATTAAGGGTTAGGTTCAGAAGTCATGAACATTATTTTGTTGTGTGAAACAAAGAGACAATAAACATTCACATTTGGGCCTTGAGACTCAGAATAAAGGTACTATAAAGGTACTAATCTGTAACTTTCCTTGATGCTGGAATGGCACCTTCGAAAGTACTTTAGTGTGTATCTTTTAACCTAGAAATGTTTGTGTTACAACTTTACTCTAAAAGGAAATTCTGGCCCAGTTATGTACCTTTTTAAATAATATTTAAAGGAAGAAAGGTACTAATGCTACAAAGTGTGTGTGTGTGTGTGTGTGAGAGAGAGAGAGAGAGAGATGCTGTCAGTCCAGTGACAAGCAAAGGTTCAGTTGAGTACCCTTTACCTGAGAGTGTACTGATACACACTCTATACTAGAGACACACTCTGGCAACCAACATGCTTATTATTATTATTATTGTTATTATTATTATTATTATTATTATTATTATTATTATTATTTCAAGTCCGTGCCGTCAATAGGATGAAAAGTTTATGAGGTCCATCACGATGCTGAATGTGAACTATATCAGCTGCACATTTTTTTCTCTCTGTTATGTTTTTAAATTTTTCTCGTTCAGACTCCAGTTCATTTTAACTGATTTAAATGTTTCGGTTTTTACGTTTTCCTTTTAATCTCAGCCTTGAAAAACACCTCACCATATCTTTAGTTTTCTTTTCTGACGTTCGCTCTGGCGTTTCTTCGAAACGGAGCAGTGAATTAATATCAGAAGTCCTCTGTATACATGAATATACTGAACATGAATACTTACTGAAACAGCCTCAGAAGAGAAGAGTATTTCTTACAGTGAGCATTCTTGAATGGTTTTCAACAGTAAGCTGATTTCATATTAAAGAATAATAAATAAAAAAATAAAGCTCTTGCCATTAAATCATAAAACTGTATCCAGTTATTGTAAATGATAGAACTGAGATGCATTATTTTGTATTTTATAGCCTGTTGACAGAAGACTATTGATTGTTTTTGTTGAAGAAACGTGAAAAATGTACATTCTATTCTAGGAAAGATGGTGTGTAGTGAAATGGGAAAAAAACATTTGACCCTAGCACAGCCCAGACCTCGCAGTCCTCAGCGCTGGTTCCTGCCGTATTTAAAGCTATCGTCATGTCTCGAACATGCTAGCAAGCGATTATGTAAAGAATTAAGAAGGAGTGTGGATGTATAGTGAATCCAAATCCAGAAATCGAAACGCTCTAACATTCATTCAAGATGAATGTTCTGTGCAGAATAAAAGCATTCGGTTAAACGTGCAATATTTATAAAAACGACGCCGTGATGATAACAGAATCTGGGGTATGAGCTCGGGCAGCTGTTAGGAGGTCAAAATGAAAGTCCTTCAACTACGAGAACATTTCTGCGTGTTTGTCTGGAACTGTAGATCAGATTCCTACACTTCTTTCTCTTTTCCCCAAACAGACCAAAACAATCCAGAACGGCCGGGTCAAGAACGGCAAAGCGGTCAAGAAGACCGCTACGAGCAAAGTGGTTATAAAAGTGAACGACAACCCGAACGTGTAATTATCCGTCCTCCGATCCTTCAGACGTTGAATATGCACAATAATAAATAATATGAATCCTTTAAGAATTCTTAACTAGTGTTCTTACTCTAGATCTGAACAACCGTCATCTGAGGAGCAGTGCAAAAAAGCTGTGGAGCAGTCGATATCAACAAACACTGGTGCGTCTCTTCCTAAGGAGCAGCCTGAAGTCCAAGAACAAAAGGTTATTGAAGATTACTGTAAAGTTATTGAACCGATCGAAGTGATCAGATTTATAGCTTGTGGTTTATTGAGTAGCGTCGTCTTCCTCGCAGCTCGAGAGTTCCTGGTCCGGTTCTGATTTCTCTGGAATTTTTGTGCATGTATGCGGATTGGATATGCTAAAGTGTGTGTGTGTGCGCACGCGCGTGCGTTGACCTGTGGTGGAACGGTATATCCCTGTCTTGAGCCCAGTGTTCCCGGGAAAGACTCCGGATACAGCGTGGCCGGGATAAGGCTCTTACTGAAGATGAATAAATGATCTAAAAGTGTTCCTCATTCGTCGAACCTCAGAACGATGTTCTCCTTCAACCGAATGTGATATCCGTCCGTCTCGTTATCAGTTTATGGAGAAATATCTCACACTTCTGTTCATAAACTCGCTCTGCTCATGTAGATCCCAGGAATATCGCAGACATCCTCTCGTTCTATTCAAGACCTTGTCCATCTTTCCTGTAGATACCAGAAGAGTTTGATGTTGATAAGGAGCAAGTTGGAGACTGTTTGACGAGTCCAGAATATGCTAAAGATATTTTTGACTACCTCAGAAAAAGAGAGGTGAGAATCCTCCTGGGGATCAGATGATTATTTTTTTTTTTGTCTCCGGTTTGTACTAAAATGCTTTAAAAGACGTTGAACACGGTGATGTTGACCAATACATTTTAAAACTAAAGTGTGTTTGTTGCTTTTCAGGAGAAATTTGTCTTGACTGATTACATGCACACTCAGCCGGACCTGAACGGAAGTATGAGAGGGATACTGATCGACTGGATGGTGGAAGTCCAGGTAACATCCTGTGATCTGGATCTGTCTCTCTAACTGTCTGTCTGTCTGTCTCTCTCTCTGTCTGCCTGTCCATCCATCTGTCGAATATATTCATCTTATTTATCTTCTAGCATTACTGTTATGTGGATGTTTTTAAATGATCCCATGATACCATTGAGCTAAATTATTCCTTCGGCTCGACAGTCTGGAAAATGAAACCCAGGTTCCGGTTCTTTTCCAAAGTTTAAAGTTTAAAAACAGAATTAGTGGTTCTGCCTTCAGTAAGACAGAACGTCAGCGCCAGACCGTACAGAGTGAGCAGGACTCTCACACGTGCTGTGAACATCATCTGAAAAATGAGAAAGTAGAGATCATGTCTGGAAATGTGTGAAAGTGAAGATCATTTGTTAAAAGTTTTATTTCAAATCAAATGTGTGCAGTAGTGTATGTATATAAGGTGTGTGTGTGTGTGTGTGTGTTATGATAAGCTAAGTATAAGACATAAAATATAAAATGCTGTTTTTACATTGTGGACGGAGTTAAGTGACCTTGGATGACCTTGGATATCAAAAACGAAGGGCAAAAAATACTGCTCACGTAAAACACAGTCATTCGGCTGATTTAAGTGTCTGATATCGTTGGCGATGTTGAACGATTATAAACACGTGATCATTTACACGACGCAGGAAAATTTCGAGCTGAATCATGAAACCCTGTACCTGGCGGTGAAGCTGACGGACCACTACCTGTCTGTCACAGAGGTGAGGAGAGCGTGCCTGCAGCTCATTGGCTCCACGGCTATGCTCATCGCCGCCAAGTTTGAAGTAAGACAGTACCCAAGAAGTTTTATTGTTCAGACTCACATTATTCACGCATATTATTACATTATACAACAACACAATTTATAATGAAACCTCACGATGGTTTGGGAACGATGATGAATGATACATTTCGGAACGCTGAAAAAGCCCGTGTTCATGATCAACACGTTAGTCGAGGTTCATTCGTTTTGTGATGCTTCTGACATGTACTAATCAATCCATGTTTCTATTTGGTGTTCGCGAAGGAGCGCTGTCCGCCCGGCGTCGATGACTTCCTGTACATTTGTGATGATCGCCTACAAGAGACAAGAATTCCTCGTCATGGAAAGGAAAATCCTCCAAGCACTTAACTTCGATATTAACATCCCTGTGCCGTACAGATTCCTCAGGCGTTACGCAAAGGTTGGAGGATGTGAAGCTTTAATTATGAGCTGCTTTATGATTTACACGAATTACTGCTTCGGTATAATTCCGATTAGAATTCGCACAGCGGGAACTCCTGTGATGAAGCGTGTGACCGCGTGTACACTCGTACGCTGAACTCGTTACAGATGTATTCTCCTTCGCAGAAACATGATATCTACCATGAATGTTAAGAACATACAGAATATAAATCTGCTTTCTAGAAGCATGACGTAATTTGCACCTTCGCGCAGCTTCATTTATGATTCGTGATGTACAGTCTTGTGAAAAAAATAAGTGCACCCCGTGTAAATTATTGGCTTGTTTTAAAAAAAAAAAACATATTCGGACGAGCAAACATTCGATCATCTTCGAAACGGCGCCTATTAATGAAGTCGACATACTTGAACAAAACCACACGGGAAAATTCGATTTTTCAATCATTTATTCAACAGAAATATCAATAGAGGTGATGTTCTTCTGTGCAAAAAGTAAGTACACCGTTGGCCCCAGAAGCTAGTATTGCCCCCTTTAGTTTAAACAACTTCTTGTTTTGCATAATTGTCCACCAGGCTCGCTGGAATTCTTGACCACTCTTCCATGTACTATTATTTCAGCTGCAAGATGTTTGAAGGTTTTCTTGCACGTTCTGCCCGTTTCACATCCCCCCCCACAACATTTCAATGGGATTCAAATCCCGGCTTTGACTCGGCCATTCCATAACCCTCCATTTCTTCTTTTTTATTCCTTGGTGGATTTGCTTGTGTGTGTGTAGCATCATTAATCTGTTGAAAGGTCCACTTTCGAACAGATGACCACACATTATCTTTAAGTTCTCTTTGATAAGCTGCAGAATTCATAGTTGAATCTACGAGTACAAGCTGTCCAGACCCTGAGGCAGTGAAGCAACCCCAAACCATAACATTTCCACCACCGTGCTTCACAGTTGGTATGAGGTGCTTCTCCTGAAAAGCTGTCTTTGGTCTGCACCAATCATGTCTGCTGTTACTGTGACCAAACGACTCTATTTCTGATTCGTCTGTCCGGAGTACATTATTCCAAAAGGTCTGGTCTTTGCCTATACGCTCATTTCAAAACTGTAGTCTTGCAAAGGCTTTTTCCGGACACGCCTCACATGCAGCTCAAATCTCTGCAATCTCTTTCTGATTGTAGAAGCATGCACTTTAACAGCAACCGCTGCAAGACCTACTGCAGATCCTGAAATGAAATTACGGGGTTCTTGGAGACTTCATTTTGCACCAGGTGCTCTGTTCTTGGGCTGAATTTGCTGGGACAGATTTGTCCCGCATAAATTGTTTGAAATCTTTGCCATTTGTAGATGATTTTCCTTACAGTGGAACGATGTATTTCAAATAATTTGGAGATCTTTTAAAGATCCCACACCAGACTCATAGGCATCCACAACCTTTTTTTTACCCAAGGCCTTACAGAACTCTCTAGATCCTGGCATGACGAAACCACACACCTCAATAGCAAAGCGAACACCAGCCACTAGATGTGAGACCAGTTCGACCTGCACTCCGTAAACAGGTTCTCATCACTGGAACATGATCTTCAACACCTGATTCAAATTTTATGGATTTGAAGGTGTGATAAATGTAGGGGTGTACTTACTTTTTTTCCATGTGATTGATCTGTGTTTGGTTAATTTACGTGTCGAATGTGTGTCATTTGATACTCTCTATCGCCTTTATTAATCGTTGCCATTTCAAATAGGAGCAAACGTTTGCTTGTCCTAATATGTAAAAAAAAAAAAATAATCATTTTCCATGGGGTGTACTTATTTTCCTCACATGACTGTAACTGTGAACCAAACCCACAGGTAGCTCATGCAAGCATGGAGACGCTAACTTTAGCACGCTACGTGTGTGAACTGAGTCTGCTGGAGCTGGAGCTGGTGCCGGAGAGAGCATCACAGTTAGCGTCTGCCTGCCTCCTGCTTGCCCTCATCACCAACCACCTGGGAGGATGGGTGAGAACTACACCTACTGTACACACCATGTGCACATATTAAAGATGGAACTGAATATGTATACATGATTCAGAATGAACAGATAATGTTTTCTATGATAGGAGATATGGAGAGGGGGCTATTTGTGTTTTTGTTTTTTCCCCCTCTGTCTCTAGTCAGGAGTTTGCTCCAGTAGCCTGACTTAATACGTGCTTTTAACTATGCGTATATGTACCCAAGACGGCTGCCGTATGAAGCCTGGCAGTCATTTGGAGTGTCACTTATGCATGTTTTCGTAAATGAGCATGAATACAAATCCATATGGTGCAATACCAACGTAAACAGTAGGGGCAGCACCATGTGACCGTGTTCGCAACGGATCACCATGAAGCGGACTAGCTCAAATCCTTATGTAATATTTAGACTGCTATTGAATACGAACACTAATCGGTTTAACCGTTACTGTTAGAATTTTTACAGCATCTCGTGTAGCCTTCAAAGCTCTTTCGTATACCCAGTCTCCCGGATTTCCTAGATTAGGAAATACTTTTGAACTTAAGGTCAGAGTTTCCCATTTGAGACACGGATCATGACGACAATCATGACGATGGCAGGAAGAGAGACAGGGTTTATCAGCATTGCTGAACGTTTACAGTTTGAACTGGAACCTGATGAACAGGAATGTTTTTTGCACTCATGTGCCACCTAGTGGATGTTGCATTAATCCTCCAGATGCACATAAAGTATGCAGGCGAGTGTGTGACAATACCGCTGCGTCCACACACACACACACACACACACACACACACTCGTCTTGAGTATACACCAGGCCTCACTGAGCTCCTAAATAAAACATTTCTATTTCTATACAAGCCATAACACCTCAGCAGAGCCACAGGCTGGTTGTCTCCATGCCACGGCACATTGATGCAGTAATTCCTGACCAAGTATTGAGTGCATAAATTAACATACTGTTCAGAAGGTCGACATTTTTTTAGAGGTTTTTATTTTTTTTTTTAGCTTTAAATATTTCACTTTGTATGTAATGAACAAGTTCCATGTTTTGAATTCAATTCTGAAATAAATGAACTTTTCCATGATCTTCACATTTTTTTTTGATATGCACCTGTACACACTTTCACTTTTGTCTGGAGTGCAGACGGCAGCGCTGCAGTACCACAGCGGCTACACACTGGGAGAACTGGGCCCGCTGGTGAGGAGCCTGTATGCCATGCTGGCCAGTCCTGCAGACGAGAACCTCCGAGCTGTGGAGAACAAGTACTCTCACAAGTACGTAAAGAAGATGAGATATGAGATCTTCTGACCGGAGTTTCTGAGTATTTGATCCCTCCTTTTATCGTTTTGCAGAGTCTTCTTCGAAGTTGCGAAACTTCCGCTGGTGCACATCGAGACGTTAGAAGAGACGCTGTCTGAACCTGGCTTTCCTCTGGGTTAAAGGAAACGTACAGAGAGTTGGAAATCTGTTTGTTACACTGTAAATATTATTTATTATTTGTATATATTTAATTGTTGTAGTTTTGTACTAGCTTTAAAATGTTAATATTTAGGGGGGGAAAAATTATCGTTTGTAGTTGGTTGCTTTATTTAATCAGAATCTAACAGTGTAATTAGAATAGTTCGAGTAAATAAAGACTTGAACATCTCATGTTGCTTCAGTGGATATCGCTGCTGCTTCACAGCTCCAGGTTCAGTCCTCCTTTCCGTGTGGGTTTCATCCGAGTTCTCTGGTTTCCTCCCAAAAACATGCCAGTATGTGGACTTTAGCCTGGACTGAGCAGAATAAAGTGGTTACTGGAGATGAATGAATTAAAAAAAAATCTTCCATTTATTACTATTCTGGTCAGGGTCGTGGTGGATCCGGAACGTATCGCTCTTATACACACACACACACACACACACACACACGGGCAGTTTGGACCAAGCAATCCACCTACTCGGATGTTTTTGGGAAGACCCCAGAGGAAACCCACAGACATGGGGAGATGATGTGAAACTCCACACAGACAGGAAGCTGAACTGAGGATCGATCTCGGATGCTGGAGCTGTGAGGAAACGACGCTCCCCACTGTCCCCATGTTCTTCGATTAAAATCATTTTAGTTCAGCTTGATCATAACTACTCTACTTTGTATTATTATATGGCACTAAATTAACACTATTAAATGGCTTTGTTTTGAAAACTAAAGACTGTACCACACGACCTCGGTCTGAAACGAGAACACCTTACAGCAACAAGCCGAAAACTTTCCCCTGCGAATCCTCGACACTTCACCTCAGCCCTAACTGACATAAAAATCTGTCATTTTTAAGAAATGTTTGAAAATAAAATGACAAACACAATTGAAAAAATATCTAATCTGTTATCTTGAATGTTTATTAAAGGCAAATCTTCCCTTTAGCCACTTAAGAGTGAAGGTCTCCCTCAATCCCAATGTGTTTTGGTCCTCGTGGGAGACGTGACCACGCCTCTTTTTACGCCTCTGATGTTCGATTTTACTGCCTTTATCATATGTTTAAGATTATACAATTTCCTCTGTAACAAAGAGGCAAATGGATCATTTTAAGGAAACCAAAGCGTTACTATTTTCCCCGTAACGACAAAATCTCATTCATTCTGTAGACTGGAAAGCTGGAATATCTTTCATCGCCAATGTCCGTGATGTAGCTAATGCTGCTCGATGTCAGGAATAACCACTGAAACTCAGGAGAAAGCACTTCAGCAACATCAGACACATTAAAGATGTGATGTCTTACATGACAAGAGTGTTCATAACAGCAGCATTAATAATAATAATAATAATAATAATAATAATAATAATGTCAGATCCTGGAATGAGTATGAAGTTAAAAAGGAAATAAACTTCCGTCTCTCTCCCTCCCTCCCTCCCCCCCTCCCTCGCTCTCTTTTTCTTTCCTCCTCCCTCCTCTCTCTCCCTCCCTCCCCTCCCTCCTCCCTTTCCTTCCTCCCCCCTCTCCATGTGTACATTAACATTAGGTGTTAATTATCAATTTTAGTCAGGATTCTACACCACATGTTCGGTTTGAAATGTTCAGGACCAACTTTGTGCAGGATATTACACGACAGCAATAAAAGGCATCTAAACTGTTTTGACTATTTACACACACACACACATTAAAATGCCTTATAACGTCATTCACATGACAAGAGTTTAAGAAGCATAAACGGTTCGTTTCCTTAAAATGATTCACAGATTCAGTCGAGTTAAATCCTGCACTTCCGTTAGTTCGTGATCACTCAGGATTATAATCCTAACGCACGAGTTCCAGCTGATTCGAACTAAAAGGCAAGACTCCGCTGACGTAGTAAGCGATGGCCAGTGAGAGCAGGGCGATGAAGAGCAGGAGGAACAGAACCCTCCAGAAGCCGAGATCCTCCACGAACTCCTGCCACGTGGTGCGAAAGCTGGAGAACACGCCGTCACTGCGGTGGAGGTGAGGGCTGAGGAGCGAATGACTCTCCATGGCACTGAGGAGAAGAAGGAGACGAACAAGGAGATCTTTTTTGGGGAATAAAGGCATGTGTACATCAGTAAATACGAAATTTAAAACGGATAAATGGTTTGGAGAGGGATGTGAGCTCATAAATTTATTCATGGACCCAATCAAGTGTTTGATTGATTTGTATTTTATCAAGAGACACAATCAGATCGATTTCCTGTCACACCGTGTAGTCCCATTATCGTGGAAATATTTCAGTATACTTTATATAACTTTTGTTGGCTTGGTTTATTTCTCTCGTGCTAATATGTTATTGTTTCTATAGTAACAGCTCGTTCACAGGGACGTGTACAGAAAACGCTCCAAATGATCGAACACTAATAACAGATAGGTGTTTAAAACATATGCGGTCAGAAAAAGACGTTTATGTATCATGTATGGAAGGAGTCTCCAGCATCAGCGTTGTGTAAAAGTCAGAGGTAAAGCTGTAACTTTAATCTTTCCCACATCTTCAGGACAGGAGTTTACACTTCTTAACGTACTGTGCGTAACAAGCTGCAATTTGTTTGTCTTATTGACCTGACGAGAGAGAATAAAGAGAGGGATGGTGAGGAAACAAAGAGTTTGTAGCTGCTATAACGTAAGTGACAAGAACTAACTCGTTTCACTGAACATTAAATGTAACTATAAACGGATAAAAATATGACGTTGTTCATTAATGAATTCAAAGTTTGCCAAATCACTGTGGAATAAGAGGAATAACACACCGTGCTGGTATACGAAAATAATCCAGTTCAGAGTGGTAACGTATCACACCACTCGACTAGGGATTATTTTCGTATAACGCAGATAAAAAGGTTCATTTAAATGCGTTTAATAAATATCAATCCCCTTAAGACATATAACACATCTTCAAAACTGAAAAAAAAAACCTGAAACAGAATGTAAAACATCTGATCTTTTGAAATGCACAGATAAATGTTCCTTACGGGTGTCAATATATTTTGGCACATATATTTTTGAGTATTTTTTTTTTTTTTAAGTTCTAATGAAAATGAAAGGAGCAGTGTATAGTATTGTTCGAGTAGAAAGGGTGCCAATAATTGTGGCGTGCATTGTAAGCTCACCTCTCATTATCGGCTATGTGCATCTTCTCCAGGCTGGAGTGGGAGCTGCGGTTGAAGCCCTTCACCTCCTGCTCTTCCAGTCCTTCCAGCAGACGAAGCGCGTCTCTGTTCACACCGCGCCTCTTAGCCAGGACCAGAGGAGTCGCTCCGTTATGATTACTGTAAAGAAAAAAAAAAAAACACACAGGAACTTTATCACAATATAAACTTTTCAAGCAGCTGCACAAAGATGAGGTCCCGCCCACCAGCCAGCTCTGCCCTATCACATGACAGCTACCAACGATGGAGGGTGGAGTCTTCTGAGACAAGCAGGTCTTTTCATTAAACTGCCGCTCGTGCTGCATCACAGGGCTGCGTACCACACTCAGAGGATACAGATTTTCCCCAGCTTATGATTTACTGATTTAAATAATCGCAATAAATTATTTCTTTGTCCAGAACTGAATAAAGACGGGACAGCGAGCATTTCCACCATTTCAGGGGTAAAGAGAGTAGTGGATCAGTAATAAGATTCAGACTCATTCAACTCTGAGACTACACCACCGCGACTCAGCTCCTCCCCCCAGCTCAGCCCCTCCCCCCAGCTCAGCTCCTCCCCCCAGCTCAGCTCCTCCCCCCAGCTCAGCTCCTCCCCGCCCCCCGATTTCAGCCTCTTCCCCGAGTTCCCATGCCAACCTGCTGTGTAAGGTGTAGTCTGATGTTATTGTGGAGCTCCTACCCAAAATGTGTAAATTGTGGAAGGTATGTCAACTTCATAATTTAATAAAATGCATATATATAATCCGAGTAAACATTACCGGATATCTCTGCAGTGTAATATGGTGCAGACGATTAAATCATTACATTACACAGGCCTCGCTACAAATGCAATAGTGTACAGTATTGGAGGAAAAACCAACCAAATGTCGATCTTGAGTCCGTTGGACACGAGGAACTGGATGGTGTCTACGTGTCCACACATGTGCAGTGCGGTGTTCCCCTGAGCGTCAGTAGCCAGCAGGTCCGCTCCGAACTTGTGTAGCAAGCGACAGATCTCCACGTTCCCACGCGCCGCAGCCAGGTGCATCCCCGCGCGTCCTCGACAGTCACGAGCGTTTGGGTCGAAGCCGGTCTCCAGCAGGCGCTTAGCGTAGGCCACATCTCCGTCAATGCAGGCCTGCAGCAGCGGCAGCAGCGTGGCCTGCAGAGAATCGCTGGAGAACATGTACGACATGCTGCTGCAGAGCGCACGATCAGCGTCCTGCAAAAACGATTCAGATTAGATCAGCGTGTTTACAAACTGCTGCAGTACAGAGAGAAAATACGATTCCACCATATTTATTACAGAACATAACAGCCATCACGTTCTATATCTAACACGCATCTGTGTGTCGCCCTGGGATCGAATGGGTATGCAAATTAGTCTGTGACATCATTTGGCGACTTCTACCACCTTTTCGAGCTTGCATTAGCTACTTTCCCCTGAAAAGAGTCAGAGTCAACAATGCTTTTCATTTCAAGAGTTTCAACATGAACAAATAACACATTAAAGCTGTAACACAGACCAACTTCAGCTACCTGACAAACAATGAGCTTAAACCTGTCGGTGCTACCTAGTTCTTAACAAACCATAAACTAACAACATCTGTACATGACACCTTGTATTATTTACTCTGCAGCCTGGTCACACGTTAGCCTAGCTGCTAGCAACGTTAGCTAACAACACACACCGACTAGCCTTCAAACATTATGATTTTAACAGACAACATGGCTAACACCGAATAAAAGGAATACCTTAACAGATATGCTAATGTTAGAAATCCTCCGAAACCGATCTTTATTCCTGCTCTACAGACACAGGCGACTAGCTTGCTTGCTAAAAACGAAAACATATGACGTAAACCGGAAACTGAAGACTTATCGCCAGAGAAACTACAACTCCCAAAACGCCTCGCAACGTTTTTGGTGACGTTTGATCCCTACGTGGTTTCGAGTATATCTGGGATTTGTAGTTTCTTTTAGTCCTTTTTGACGTAAGGAAAACGAGAAATGAACAGTATCACCCACAATTCCGTGCTTTTGCATTTGTATCGTTGACTTTAAACACCGATGACAGCCCAGGATGGAGGCAGGTAAGAAATAGAGAAATAAAACTACACAGTTAAAGTGGAGTGTGTGGGTCGGTGTGTTTATCGCGCGTGTGTCTAGGTTAAAGTGAGAAACGCTGCGGAGCAGAAGTGTTTATTTCTTTCCGGGAATTTAATTTCGTTACTGAGTTTTAAGTTTTCTCATTGTTCCCCGGTTAGTGGCCTGAACACATCCTCCGCACTCACTCACTCACTCACACACACACACACACACACACACACACACACACACACACACACACACACACACACACACACACACACACACACACACACTCACACACTTACACACACGTACACACTCACGTACTTACACACTTTCACCACAAAACGTACACACTCACTCACACACACACTCACTCACACACTCAACAAAACACTCAACAAACACACTCTCTCTCACACACACACACAGACAAACTCACACACTTACATACACGTACACACACTCAGCGTACACACACTCTCACTCCCACACACACTCACTACACTCACACACACTCAAACACTCACAAACACACTCTCTCTCACACACACACACACAACACTCACACACTTACACACACTCACGTACACACACTCACTCACACACACACTCACTCACACACACTCACTCATACACACACTCACAAACACACTCTCACACACACACACACACACAGACACTCACACACTTACACACGTACACACACTCGCGTACACACACTCTCACTCCCACACACACTCACTCACACACTCACAAACACTCACAAACACACTCTCTCTCTCTCACACACACACACACACACACTCACACACTTACACACTTACACACACTCTCACTCCACACACACAACTCACTACACACTCACACTCACACACACTCACTCACACAACACACACACTCACTCACACACACACTCCAACACACACTCTCACACACACTCTCACACACTCACTCACACACACTCACACACACACACACTCACTCCCACACAGACACTACACACTCACACACACTCACTCACACACACACTCACAAACACACTCTCTCACACACTCACTCACACACACACACTCACACACACACACACACTCGCGCACACACACACTCGCACACTCACACACTTACACACACACTCACACACATTCACTCTCACTCACACACACGCATACACACATGCACGCTCACACTCACACACACACATATACACACAGCTGCTTTGCATAACGATTACAGCGACTCTGTGTAAAGTACATAACTGTAAAGTCGTGCATGTAAATACACACAGGTGAGAAGTGGGAACGCCGGTGTTCCAGACAGGAGCTGATCTCTGATCAGTCGCAATACAATGATGTGATTGTTGTAAGATGTACTTTAGTGTGTGTTTACCTCCTACTGTCTGCTGTTAAAAAAAAAAAAACCATCCAGGTCTCTTTGTTCCAGTTTTTGCCAAGTATGAAAACCAGATCAACGTGTTCTCTGAATTCCTAGATGATTTACCAGACACTGAAGATCCAGTCTGGGTTTTAGGACAATCTTATCATGTTAAAACAGGTAATAACACACCTGGCATGGACATGTGGCATCAGAAACGTTGACCTGAGAGAAGACTTGCGCGTATCATGATGAATCGAGTCAACCGAAGCTCTTACAGGTGTTCGTGTGATTGTCGTGTGATTCTCTCGCATTTTGGTTTTCTGCAGAAAAGTCCGAGCTTCTTTCCGACGTGTGTTCACGGTTCTGGTTCACGTACAGGAGAAAGTTCAGCCCTATCGGTGAGTAGCGCGAACACATCACCGCTTTCCTTTTGGGCAAGCGGTACATTACGGCCCGTGAGCGATCACACCGGGACGGTTGTAGATCTCCGAGATGCTGACGCTGTTCTATTTACGGTCTTCAGGAGGAACGGGTCCGTCGTCGGACACAGGCTGGGGCTGCATGCTGCGCTGTGGACAGATGATCCTGGCACAGGCCCTCGTCTGCAGCCATCTTGGGAGAAGTAGGACCGAATATAAACTCCTGACTTCTTACAACTATCACGACTAATCAGAGTTACACCAAACACTGGACAAGAGTAGTACCAAGAAATAGACTTGTATCCATACACTCGCCACTTCATTAAGAACACCCGTACCTCCTGCTCAGTCGTGCACTTAATCAGTCCAGTCATGTGACCTCAAGCGCTTTAGTTCATGTTCACGTCACATCTCGGTGACTCTTGACTGTGGCATGGCTGGTGTGAGTATTTCAGAAACTGCTAATCTTCTGGTATTTTCACGCACCGCAGTCTCTAGAGTTTACACAGAATGGTGCAGAAAAAAAGAAAAAAACCCCCAAACACCACCCTTTTCTGTGGGCAGAAACTGATGAGAGCGGGTCAGAGGAGAATGACCAGAGCTGATGTAGGAGGCTGTGTTAACTCAAATAACCTTGTATTCTGTACAACCATGGTGAGCAGAAAAACATCTCAGATGTTTCTAAGGTGTTTCTAATAAAGTGGCCAGTGAGTATATGCACTACGTACTGTATTCTGAGTTAATGAAATGACTCTCTCTCTCTCTCTTATTCTCTCACTTTATTTACCTCGTATGCCCCTTTTCACCGTGTTGATGGTCAGTGTGTCGGTCACCATGTTAATGAATATAAATAAAGTTTCGTTCAGGTGAAATTTAGGCGTCATGTAGCGCGACAGTCCCAGTGACCTGAACGGGAAGGTTTTTGATTTTGTTACCTGTAACCTGACCCTGTGCTGTTGGTGTGAAACCCTGTAGCCTGGCGGTGGGTGAGCGAGGAGGATCAGCCAACCGAGTACCAGCGCATCCTCCACTGCTTTCTGGACAGAAAAGATAGCTGTTATTCAATTCACCAGATGGGTATGTGGAGTGTTTGTACAACGTGGCACGCAAATGAAAAGGTTCATCCTGTACACCCTTGAGTACAGCGAGTCTCTTACTCTCTCGCTCTCTTACTCTCTCTCTCTCTCTCTCTCTCTCTCTCTTACTCTCTCTCTCTCTCTCACTTACTCTCTCGCTCTCTTCTCTCTCTCTCTCTCTCTCTCTCTCTTACTCTCTCTCTCTCTCTCACTTACTCTCTCGCTCTCTTACTCTCTCTCTCTCTCTCTCTCTCTTACTCTCTCTCTCTCTCTCACTTACTCTCTCGCTCTCTTACTCTCTCTCTCTCTCACTTACTCTCTCTCTCACTCTCTCTCTCTCTCTCTTACTCTCTCTCTCTCTCTCACTTACTCTCTCTCTTCTTCTCTACTCTCTCTCTCTTACTCTCTCTCTCTCTCTCTTACTCTCTCGCTCTCTTACTCTCTCTCTCTCTCTCTCTCTCTCTCACTCTCTTACTCTCTCTCTCTCTCTCACTCTCTCTCTCTCTCTCTCTCTCTCTCTTACTCTCTCTCTCTCTCACTTACTCTCTCGCTCTCTTACTCTCTCTCTCTCTCACTTACTCTCTCTCTCTCACTCTCTCTCTCTCTCTCACTCTCTCTCTCTTACTCTCTCTCTCTCTCTCTCTCTCTCTCTCTCTCTCTCTCTCTCTCTCTCTCTCTCTCTCTGAGCAGCTCAGATGGGGGTGGGCGAGGGTAAATCTGTCGGAGAGTGGTATGGTCCGAACACAGTAGCACAAGTCCTCAGGTAAGTGTTCTTCGACTTGTTTTTTTTCTTGATTAGTCTACACCAGCGTTTCTCAGCGGGGTTCTGAGGACCAGAAAGACTCTGTGAAGCGTAAACAAGGAGTCTGTGATATCTGAATATTCCTCATTTGAATTGCAGCTCGAAACAAGTCACATGTAAAATAATGATAATAATAATACACAGGTGTCAGGTTTTAGTTTCTGTAAATGAAGACTAAATGTTCATCCTGAGATGACTCGGTGACGGGGTTAAGCTGATTCTCTTAAATGTCTGCTCTAAGAATTCAAAATTCAGTGCTCAGTTAGCCTTAAAAATAATCTGTGTCGATATTCCATGATTTGAGATTTATAGATATATATTTTCCATCACAGGAAACTCACACTTTTTGATGATTGGAGTTCGTTAGCTGTGTACGTGTCAATGGACAACACCGTCGTGATCGAAGACATCAGTCAGTGTTCTCCTGTTATTCTCTCCTTAGAGAAATGGCTTAGAGTGTACACAATGGTTACTCTCTCTCTCTCTCTCTCTCTGTCTCTCTCTCTCTGTCCCTTTGTGCCCCCCACCTCTGTCTCTCTCTCTCTCTCTCTCTCTCTCTCTCTCTCTCTCTCTCTCTCTGTCTCTTTGTGCCCCCCACCCCTCTCTCTCTCTCTCTGTCTCTCTTCCTCTTTCTTTCTCTCTCTCTGTGCCCCCCCACCCCACTCTCTCTCTCTGTCCCTCTCTCTCGCCCTCTCTTTCTCTTTCTCTCTCTCTCTCTGTCTCTCTGTCTCTCTGTCTCCCTCTTTAATAGAGAAGCAGTGTCATCAGGAAGCGAGGTCCAGTCGGTGTATCTGTGGAGGTGTAGAAGTTCCTCCATCGGGCGAATCATCCTCAGGACACAAACTAACAGACGACCGAGAGCAGCGCCAGGCTCCGTCCCCCGTATCCCATTCCCAGAGGTATTCCCAACAGCATTCCCAGCATTCCCTGGACTGGAGGCCTCTGCTGCTGCTCATCCCACTCCGCATGGGCATCAACAACATCAACCCCATCTACATCCAGGCCCTGAAAGTACGCAGAAATCGGATTCTAATCTCGCAGTACTCCTAACAGTACATTATCTCTGTATCGTGTTAAACTAACGATATTATTCGTCTTCATTTTATGATCGCGTCTCTCGCGGCCAATTTATGCAAGACCACAGATGCTGATGAAATATTAATCTGCTATAAAACACAGTGTTAAGTGCAGTGTTCTCCATCGAATTATCATGTATAATGTTTTGAAATCTAAATCTTTTATTTTTAATGAAGGAATGTTTTAAGATGCCTCAGTCTTGTGGAGTGCTTGGTGGAAAACCAAACCTGGCTTATTACTTTATTGGATTTATAGGTGAGTACTGTCTCTGAGCAGTATTTTACTCTGCAACCTTAAACTAAATATATATTAATATGGGTGACAAATTAAAGGGAAAACTGCTCTCAGGCTGTGTGATGATGCATGCATTTGGACGTGGGGGATTTCTCCAGCACGGTTTGTTTCTTTTACAGTAAAGAAGTTAGTTTGGTGGATTAAAAGAACGTAAACTAACCCCGACTGACCTGAAGTCAGATTAATTATTACTGACGGTAATCCCTGTGTACTCCGTTCATTTCATCGTTTTCTGTGCTAACTGAAAACGAGCACAATCTCTAACACCATTTCCTCACATGTGTACTTTAGTACTGGGTTACAGACGTATTGCGTCACTGTTTATATTACCATTCTGACGGTTCTTCCCGTATTCGCTTTCCCCAGATGATGAGCTGATTTATCTGGACCCTCACACCACCCAGTCAGCCGTGGACTCGGAGACGGACCTCGGGGTGGATGACCAGAGCTACCACTGCCAGAGGAGTCCTCATCGCATGAAGATCACCAGCCTGGACCCTTCTGTAGCACTGGTGAGGTTTCCGGAGTGAAAGAGTCCGCATCAAACACACGATCACGAGTCTTTAGTGATTTTAGTCGTTTCAAAAGTCCAAAGAAACCTCCGTGAAGCATGCGCGGTAGCGGCGATGTTCTTCGGATAACGAGTGGAAGCCAGCCGAGAAGCTGAAGAGAAGCGGGTTCTGCGTCCAAATCTTACAAATATGAAGCGAAAAACATCTAATCGAGTGAACAGCATAAAGTATCTACGTTTAAACGTACTTAAGTGTTCGACATTTAAAAGTGAATATTTTTAACTGATTTATTGAAAAGAAATATTTATTAAGCATTATGCTAATGCAGACAAACCTAGAATTTTACTAGATAATGTTTATTAATATTTAATCATGTTTAATGTTTATAAACAAATATGTAAAAATGCAAAACCACAACTGATTGACGAGAAATTTACAACATCTCAGATTCCTAACCAGTACTTTGAATATCGAAATGAAAAGATAAGCAGTAAAAATGTATGTTTTTGTAAATATAATTGTGTGTGTGTGTTGGAAACAGGGCTTCTTCTGTAAGAGTGAGGAGGACTTTGACAGCTGGTGTAATCAGGTTCAGCAGGTAGCACTTTAAAATAAATGATCCTCATTGCTGATGTGTTCGTGCCTTTATTCAGGTCTGTGCTTTAATCCGTTCTGCTTGTGACCTTTAAGGAGATCCTGAAGAGGCGGAACTTGAGGATGTTTGAGCTGGTGGAGAAGCATCCGTCTCACTGGCCTCCGTTCGTTCCTCCAACTAAACCTGAGGTGCAGACCACAGGAGCAGGTGAGAGCATTGGCGCCAACCGTACGTTACACGTTTACTGAGCGCCGGCTCGTGACCTGGTGATCTCATTACTCCGGTGTCGCTGGATGACATTTATAATGACAGAAAAAATTTCAAACTTAAGGGGAGACGCACTTGACTTATGCTATAGGCTGCTATCTAGTGGATTTTTAGAGTAACCCTGTTAAAGGCCTCCTCTGCAAGGAGAAAGTCACTGCTCTCCAAAAAGAACATTGATGCCCTACTGCGGTTTACTAAAGATCACATGGACGAGCCAGAAGACTAAATGTTTTGTGGAAGGATGAGAACAAAATAGAACATTTTGGTTTAAATGAGAAGCGTTATGATTGGAGAAAGGAAAACACTGCATTCCAGCATAAGAACCTTCTCCTATCTGTGAAACATGGTGGTGGTAGTGTCGTGGTTTAAGCTTGATCTGCTGCATCTGGACCAGGACGACTCTCCATCACTGATGGAACAATGAGTTCTGAATTATATCAGCGAATTCTAAAGGAAAATGTCAGAACATCTGTCCTTGAACTGAGTCTGAAGAGAAAGTGGGTCATGCAGCAAGACAACGACCCTAAACACACGAGTCGTTCTACCACAGAACGGTTAAAGAAGAATTAAGTGAATGTTTTGGAACGGCCGAGTCAAAGTCCTGACCTTAATCCAATAGAAATGTTGTGGAAGGACCTGAAGCAAGCAGTTCATGTGAGGAAACCCACCAACATCTCAGAGTCGAAGCTGTTCTGTACTGAGGAACGGGATAAAATTCCTCCAAGTCGATGTGCAGGACTGATCAACAGTTACCCCCAAACGTTTAGAGATGTAGAAAATTCTAAAGGACTCACAAGCTTTCAAGCACCATTGTACACACACTGCCTGCACTTACACGGTGCATTTTTACAGAAACGAATTACATTTAATTCCAGCTACAAAACAAGACTGCAGAGTATTTTAAACTATTCAAACCTAGCACCTCTGTCAGTAACTGTCCTGTCCTCCTCTACTGAACACATTAATACTGTGAGCATGGGGCAGCATGAGTCCTGTCCCAGTGGGCCTCTATTTATTAGTGCTTGTTGCAGTTCCCACTCTGACCACTAGGGTTGGTTATTAACGCTATGGCGCTAAATGGGACAGGGAGCAAATAAATGGAACATCGGCTTATATCTGTTAAATAACATCACTTTTTTAAATTGTTGGTGCTTGAAAAGAGGCAGGAATTTGAAATGTATGGAGATTAGGATTTCATCAAGATTTATTGTTATGGCGTTTCATCATCAGCTTTGTTTGTTTCCCGTTGTAGAGTTCATCGAGTCCACAGATAAGCTGTTCGAGTCTGAGGAGGAGTTTGAGATCCTGAATGTGTGAGCTGCACACGTTTAACCTTCATGCAATCAAAGCAAGTTTGAAGGCTGAATCTTTCTACTGATCCACACCACACAAGTGCCTCAGATCAACACCAAGCACAACACGCATACTGCAAAAAAAATAACTCAAAAGACCCCACAATAATACACCAGGACCCAAAGACCACGGAGCGGTCAGAGTTCCTGCGTGAAGGACAGTCAGTATTTACAGCAGAAACGCCTGATCTCACCGTCTCTCTCGGGAATATGGGGTAAATGAGAAAAAGCCAAGGATTACTGTAGCTACTAGGTGTGATTTTTAGCTCCATTCATAGTCAGACCAGTGTGTGTGTGTGTGTGTGTGTGTGTGTTTATAAAACTGTTTGGAGAACCCTCTGGTTGCATGAACTGCATTGTACTGTATCATGACATTTCTTACTTCATAGGACCTGTGAGAGAACAAGCCTGGAGATGTTTTTACGCGCACACACACACACACACACACACACACACACACACACGCGCACTACCTCCTGAATCCAGGAGTAGGAGTCAGATATGCAGAAATGTGTATTCAGTGTTATATGAGGGAAATGATGAACACGGTAAAGTGCCTGTCGGAGTGATTTGGGTAACGGTTTCTTTTCCCTCGTAATCAGACAAGTCAAATGATAAACCCGTAACTCTCCAATAAATTGCACATTCATGTAAATATGCTTGAAAATAAAGATATTTAATGCACCTTCTCCAGGTCTCAATCTGTATCGGTAGTAGGTTTCACATGTGGAGGTAAAAATTTAGACCAAAAAAAAAAAAGTGTCCAAAAGTTCTGAGAGTGAGATGAATCAGTCAAGTTCTCCGGGCGGGGCCAGGTCCGAGGTTTCCTCGCTGAATTCAGCTCTGCTTTTAAACCGTGGCTGCTGGGTCATTCGTGGATTTGGGTTTGGACATTGGTGGCATTTATTATTATTATTATTATTATTATTATAGCGTTACACTCACTGACCTGTTTATTAGGAACACCTGCTCATTCATGCATTTACACCATCAGCCAGTCATGTGTCCGGACATAAATACATGCAGAGACAAGGTCAAGAGCTTCGGTTTGGGGGAGACACTCACCTGCTGAAGCCCCCTGAACGTGACCTTCACTTTGTCCAGCAGAGGGCAGCACGTACCAAGCTGCTCCATAATAAAAGACTTGTTTTGTCAGTTATGTGTTTAGATGGGAATCTCAGGTCTTAACACATCTTGGAGCAATGTTGCATCATGTCTGATCACAAACATCTGATAGGAAAACACACAAAAACATCGTTCCCAGTCAGGAATACCTTGGCACTTTTTTTTTTCTTTTTTTTTTATTGCAATAGCTCTATGACAAGCAAAACCCAATTTGTTAGATATACACCAAAAATAAAATATAAAAATGTAGAACCGACAAAAAACAAAAAAAAAATATCCTCAGGACACCCTCGTTCTGAAATCGAGGAAAGTGGGTGCTGCGTAGCATGATCGACAAGAGAAAGGGATATCAAAAAATTACAATATTTACAAAGGAAGACAGTGTTTCGAACGATCCGATCCTACCGGCACGGTTCGGCCCAATCCTAGACCGTTTCAGCAGTAGATTGTGAGCATTGACTGGGATCCTCAAGAGAAAAGAAATGCAAACTGTCAACACACACTCTGCACATTGCAGGTCTTTTTTTTTCTTCTTCTTCTTCTCGCTGCTCTCTTCCTTAACAACGAAAACAACAAGATAAATAAATAAATAAATAAATAAATAAAAAGCCCAATAACATGATTTCAATGATTACAATATCCGCTTCCCCAAGTCTAGATCCTCAAAAGGTCTCCAAAGTACAAAATAAAAACACGAGCGTGGTTATCGTTCAGCTCATCGTTGCAGTTACTGTGTAGAAAAGTTCCCAAAAAAACGGTATACTACTCTTTATTTTTTCCACCGTGAACCCCCCTCCCCCCCCCTCAATCCCACGTCACACATCACATACATTAAAAGCAACGCAATATCATGACACGATAGCATGACACGAACGCTAGTGAAAGAAAGAAGAAAGAAACGGAAAGCTCACTGACGTACAGCGTGGGGTGGTTTTTTTTTTGTTGTTGTTTTTTTTTGTTTTTTTCCGTCCCAACATCATCTGGACTACTACTGCAAAGCTACACACTTCTCACTACACAGCTTTCCACCATGACCCCCTAGCCAACACTTCTTCTTATAAAGCTTTCAAGGTACAGGCAAGGAAGGGACTGTGAATAACAATTCAAATAAATAAATAAATAAATAAATAAATAAATAAATAAAGCGGAAAAAACACATGGTCTTAAATAACTCCGTTATTTACATGAACGTCTCCCCTTTCTGTAATTCGTTCACGTCACTGCAATCACCGGCAACGCTCTGTACCAACGGTCCCGTGTTCAACGAACGCCACTGTATCCGATACAGAACAGTAGGCTACAGTGTGTAGCATGTCGACGCACCTGTGTGGATCAGAGGAACAACTCGGTAAACATCTTTTCTCTCAAATCAGTATAAAACTTCAACTCATCTGCAGCATTTACACATAAAATAAAGTACAAATATGAAATAAATACGAAGCACGACAGAATGAAAAGATGCCTTCCATACTGAAGACTCGAATACAAAAGGAAACGATGTGTGTGTGTGTGTGTGTGTGTGTGTGCGTTCACACATTACATCTAAAGGGATTCCAGGCTGTCCAGTTGCAGGTCTGTTGTTACCGTGAGACAGATTTATTGAATAGATGTCTGATACGGACTGGAGGTAGCGACTACGTGACTTAGAAACGCCGTCTTCATCGTTTTTCCTTCATGTAATACCTACAAAGTGCTGTCTGCGAGTTCGTGGTCTGTGTTAAGTGAGCTTTTCGCACCGTCGAGGAGCCGAAATCACCCCGTCCTCCCACACGCCGGGATGAAGAGAGGGTGGGTATTTATTTATTTATTTATTTATACTAAATCTCCTTCGGGCTTGGATACGCTAGAACACGCTCCGCCGTTAGAGATCTCCGAACATCGTTCCAACCTACCGCTCCAGGAGATCCGGGAGATGCTTCTGCAGCAACTGTGGAAGTATTTAAGTGTTTCAGTGAAAAGCTGAAGGAATCAGCGGAAGTCCGAACGCTCGACGTCTGGAAACGGGATTTATCGGGAATGTTGCATCATGGGACCTTCCGCTAGCGTATCCAAGTCCTAAGCAGAAGCGAAAACATCAAGTAGTGTACGTTTGAAGTGTGTGTGT
>CM022769.1:25469788-25512288 GCA_012411365.1 Ameiurus melas | reverse complement strand
ATAAGATCGCCATTTTCATTTTCCAAACGAAATCAAGCGTAACTCTGTGCGTCTCAACTTTCTTTTTTTTTTTTTCTTCGATTTTGAGTGTTTCAGTGTACTGACAGTGGCGACTGTCACTGTCCCCCCCCCCCCACCCCCACCCCCCACCAGAGCGTTCGTTTCCACATTGCTAAACTCGGACAAAAGGCACCTGTGAAACACCTGTCAGGTTAGTCGTCATTTAACTTGTAGCATAAGGGGAGACAGAAATACAACCAACCTTTCGAGGCAGTGGTGTGTCCTCCTGACTTGGATAAGTCCAAACCAGCACAGGCCTCGCTCTCTACAAGCGTCCCGTGGGCTGGGTGTGGAGGTGTGGCATCGTGGGTGATCCTTTGGACTTCCCTCAGGTCCAGAGCGATGTAGTTGAGGTAGCTGGATGAAACATTGCAGCGCGTTCCTCCAGTGGCACAGTTAGCAGTGAGGAGAACAGAGTCAGGAGATCCTTGATCTTCTGTGTAAGACCACATGCTATCAAACGAGGCAGAATTCTGCCATCGACAGCCTTCTACAAGATTCACGATGGCAGAGGCTCTGGTGCCGCATCCACCCGCAGTGCCACCAGGACAGGGGTAGAAGGTCTCAGAGCTGTGTCTCCTCCGGCCCTGCGGATCTGCCCTAATGACCTTAGGCTCGGTTTGAGGACTGGGGGACCTTTCAGAGACACAGAGGTGTTGTATCATCCTGGAGGGACTCTCAGCTTCTCTGTGGACGCTCTTAGGGACAAAGTTATTCTGAACCTGGCCATAGGTGCATCCTAAGGGCCGTGCGTAGTTTGGAGGGTTCCACGGGGCTACAAGGGAGTGCCGAGGAGGACGGTTCTTCAGGTTGTCCATGTTTAGGCCTATGTAGTCGTGGTCAGGTGAGGAGCAGCACAGCTGATAGCAAGGCTGGGAGTGGGAGTCCACTGCTGACGGGGAGGACGCCGCATGAGGAGACCTGTCTCCAAATTCCATGTGGATGTACTCTCCTGGACTGGGAGGACTCGGAGGTTCAACTGGTGACTCGGGAACATATTCCGTTTTTCTGCGATCGTCTCGACACGGAGTTTTGTAAGAGCGAGGAAGGGAGAAATAAGAGCCGTAAGACTTGGGGCCTTCAGGAGGAGCCTGCCTGTAGCCTTCAGCCGAGCCGATCTGGGACATGTCCATGTAATCATCATACTCGGTTTGGCTTCTGCTGGAGGGACTGGTTATTCCGGGAGAAGGGCTGTCTCGTGGCAGCATCATCATGTAGCCATGTCTGTCCACCTGCTGTAAAGAGCAGGGATTAAGGTGCAGGGTGGCCACGTGGTTTGCTCTGGGTTGCATAGGGGTGTAATCTGTATGAGGAGAGGGGACTATGTTGTAGTACATAGGCATGTAGCCATCATCCTTAGGCAGCTTCTTCTGACCGTCTGAGTTGAGTGAGGGAGGCCTGTTTGGGTGATGTAACTCCGAGTAAGATTTATAGCCTGCTTTGAGGAGGCAGGAGCAGACAGCGTGCCGTTTTGACTCCACGGGGCTCGATTCATCTAATGAAGATGAAGTCTGCGTCGCTTTCTGGTGCATGACACCTAAACTGTTAGCGGGTTTTGGCTTGGCGTAATGTGTGAGCTTGAGAAAAGTTCTTTCCATATAACTGCTCTCCTCCTCAAAAGTCCTGGCACCACCCTGTGCGTCTTTGTACCAATCCATGGCCATGTAATCCACTAGTCGATTCTCCTCCCTAATGGGCGGAGTGTCGCTGTGTGGTTCAGGTGTACTGCTGCTTGCACGGAAATATCTAAAGTCACAAGGGCTGGGACAAAACTCGTCAGAGGAGTTGAAGCCTCCATCACTGGGGGAGCCGCAGATGGAGGAGCTGGAGGGTCGTGTGTGCGTGTCCGAGGCTGAACCATGGCCGCTGCTGCTGGAAACGCTGATGGGACTGGTAGCAGATAGAAAGTGCGATACGGGGAGGGAGGCAGAGCGAGTATGATGGGCAGAACCAGGTGAGGCATGGGCGCAGCAGCCACTGCTCTCCTCCCTGCCCACATTCAGGCAGGGCGTGTTCAGGTGCAACAAGCTGCCCGTGCCTGAGCTAAGAGGTCGGTCAGAAGTGCCCTCGCCTTCGCTGGAGGTACGGTAGCGCTGTCCTGTTACTCCTTTACTCTTTCCAGTAGAAGGTATGCCCGTCACCGAATCAGTCCTGGAGGCACGCTGGAGCCCTGTGTGGCTGGGAGGGAGATTGCCGAAGTGGCGGCGCGTTGTGATAAAGGGTATGGGGTTGGACCCGGAGGACTGGCTTTTGCTCCGTGGTCTGAAGTCCGGAAAGGCCTTCAAAGCCTTCATGGTGTCCAGAATGGTCTCGTGCATGTTCTGAGCCACCACAGAGTCTTCCACTTGCACCCAGATCTCACCTGGACCGATAGAAGAAGAGCGTCCCACCTCGATGAAGAAAAAGCTCTCCGAATGGCCGCAGCGGCGAATGTTCATCAAGGGCAGGTTCACAGCAGGGGTCTCGGAATTTAACTTCACCAGGTGAATTGTCTTGGCGGAAAGGCACAGACGGTACACCCCCATTAAATTCTTGGTCTGCCCCAAACCTTTAGGTTTCACATTCACCTGCCAGACCTCCTTAAAAATAGTCCCAGGTGAAATGGTCCCATAGCCATCATCTAACTCGTCCGTGTCCAGCTGGCCCTTTTTGCCTTCGGTCATCAGTTCGGTGAGGGCCAGGTACCAGTCCTCCTGCTCCTGCTCGCTGTCAGCCACCACCGCAAAATACTCATCTTTAGTATAAAGCGCAATGAGGTATTTGTTCTTGGCGTCAGCCCTCTTGTTGACCGTGAAACACTGGGACAGGTAAATAACCCTCTTAGGAGGACACGCGACACCGGCAGTGGAGGCAGCAGCTTTAAGTGCATTTCGGAATTTTTTCTCACTGTCGTAGTACTCCAGGCGACTGGGCCCGAGGTTACTGGGCCCTCTCAACACAAAGAACCTCTTGTGGCCGTGTTTCTGTTTTCTCAGATATCCACACTTCCACACATCAGCGTCCACGCTGCCCGAGCACACGGCGGCGGCGGCGGCCAGAGCAGCAGCCGTGGTGTCCGTGCTGAGGACGCGGCAGAAGGCAGAGTCGTGGACCTTGTACTGGAGCGCAGGGAGGTGTTTCCTCACCGCAGGATCCTGAGAATTCTCCTCCGGGAACAGATGATGAACTCTGAAGTGGTAAGGGGGCGGGTGTCTCCTCGGAGGGGCAACGTGGTGCTGATGAGCAGAGGCCGTCGAGTGCACGGGCAAGCGCGAGCCACCGTTATTGATTGAGCAGCAGCAGGAGGAGGAGGAGGACGATGATGATGATGATGATGATGAAGGCTCTCCGTTGGTCGCGACCGCCGCCGTTTTTGCAACAACACGACGCGGCTGCGCCTCCAGCGTCAACATAACGCCGTTATCGTGGAGATGTTCCATGGGACGATGAAATTAAAGGTCACTTTACCTCAGTTACACTGACGCGCGGCCCATTTTTTGTGGAGGGAGTGAAGGGGAGGAGATGGAGGAGAGAGGGAGAGAGAGAGAGAGAGAGAATTATGGCTCCAAGATGAGGTTCACTCGTTCAGGTAATAATCCTCGCCGCCGTCGGACGCGGTGTTCCGGTGTATCTTCAGCACGAAACGCGGAACCTCAGCAGACGCACCGAAATCACGCGCTGCCATGATCGCGCTTTATTTCTCTTCACTCATGGTGGCTACACATCACTACGACCCAGCGAAAACATCACGTGACCAAAACGTCAGCGAGAAGTTCAGGGCGATAGGGAAGGTAAAGGAGAGAGGGGGGCATGCTAGGCAACTAGACTTCTGATTGGTCAGACGGTCAAAAGGATTGTGACTGGCACCGGGAGCAACCAGTAACATGGACGAATCCGCCAGTCTCGAGCGTCTGATTGGTGCGTCTGGTCCTGTGTGCAGACGGAGGCGTTGCTTAAAAAAAAAAAAAAAGAGAGAGAGAGAGAGAGATGTGTAATGAGAATAAGGACGAGGTGCCTACAGAAAAGGAGACAAAAAAGGCAGAAGATGGGCGATCACGCTGAGCTCTTACTGAACAAAGGAAAATTAAATGTTTTACAAAGCTCTATTTCTTAGCCTTGTGTTATTTCCGGGTTCGGTTTTTTTTAATGATTACATTATAATCTGAGACGTGTGTTTCCGTCTCTATCTCTTTAAAGGTTATTTATTTGTTTGTTTGTTTGTTTGTTTGTTTGTTTATTTATTTATGTTTCACAAACGCTGCGTCTGTGTATTGTGCATCTTTAATGTTGGCTTTTGGTTTACTTGTGTTCATGCATTTTTGATTTAAGCACAATGATAATGAACCGAACAAATGACATCAGAGAAGTAGAGATTATGAAAACGGGCATTATTATGTCTTTTTAAATTACTTCCAAATTCATTTTATTAATTGAAATATTTATTTTCACATTTATTTATTTATTATATATATATATATATATATATATATCTATCTATCTATATATATATATATATCTATATATCAGAGTCAGGGTCAGAGAGAATCCAGAGTTTATCCCAGGAATACTGGGCGTGAGGCAGGAATACACCCAGGTGGGACGCCAGCCACAGGGCACCATGTGTACACACACACACACGCAATCACATGCACCTAGGGGCAATTTTTTATCTTAGAAGGTCCACCCACTGGCATGTTTTTGGGAGGTGAGAGGAAACCGGAGAACCCGGAGGAAACCCACACGGACACGGGGAGAACGTGTGAAACTCCGCACAGACAGGAACCCGAGCTCAGGATGGAACCCTGGAGCTGTGAGGGTGTCACTGTGCTGCCAGTTTATTTGAATCCATTGTAATAATAATTCAAATCAACATTACATTTCTGAATGACGCTGGAGAACACTCCGTGGGTTACACTTGATAGCACCTAAAAGGGAGTTCACTAAATTACAGGGAGTACAGGACTAATTCTAGGCAACTAAGAAGAAAATAAATTGCAGATATAAATGTTGCATTCAATCCGCTTTTTGCTTTTTTTTTCCATTTGCTCAAAAAACGGAACAAGACTACACATTGGAATTAAATAAAATATAATGGACTCTACTCAATATCTTTCCTTCTTTGTGTTAGTTCAGTATTTGAAACTAGAAGCACATATTTTCATTCTTCCAGCACGAGTTTCAGGTAGATCCTCTTCCAAAAAAGCTCAGCACCTGCTTGCTGGACTTCGTGAATTGGAGTAATGGGTGAGAACAGAGTCCGATCCTCTCTGGCTTAGCGTAATAGTCCCATTTGCTATTTATAAACCTTACAGCCCAATTCATTTGAAGAGCCTCTTACTGAAGTATCCGATAATCTCCAGGTGCCCAAAGCACTTCACCTTTCGACTCTCAAACATACCACATCCTCCTTAAGTACGGAATGAATCATTTATGCCCACTGGGATGAAAGGTACTGTAACCTCTAGTTAAAAGAATCAGGCTCATGATTTAGAAAGGTGCATAGATTTCACATTGAGATTCCGCCAAGTCGGAGAGTTGCTTCTTCAGCCAGATGGAATAACCCATGTGTTCTCCTTCAACTCGCCTGGTTTTGTGCAACGAAGAAAAGAATCTTGAAAAAAAAAATGCTCTCTAATAGTTCCTGAAACATTAATGAGCCGGGAGAAAAAACTACTTTTCTACAAATGTCAACTTTACTGAGTCACAGATATTGCTTTTGTGGGCCAGTTCTCTCAAAGTCCATCACAATAGAGCTGTTAATGATGGTGGATCATAACATTTTCCTCAGTGAAGTCCACATTGGACAGCTGGGCCACGTGCCTCACAACCAAAATCGTCCTTACTGCTTTCTGCAGCAGCTGCTTGAAGTCGCGGGCCATCTCTGACCTGCAACACAGCAATAAGCAACATCAGTATAGATCATCTCTGAGACCCCGCGATGTTCCTCAGTACTTGTTCCTCAGAAGACCTGTCAGGATTACAGAACTGCACAGATTAGTCATTTCACACAGTCACTTATGTGAAGGAGGAGAACTTGTAAGCTTTAACTTTGCCTCAGCCGGTTCTATCCAGTCCTTCACTAAACACTGCCAAATCTTTTTCCTACTAACTCCACAATCTGCAGAGTTTATGTTAAATACAGGAGGAAAGTAGACTTGTGTGATATAACAATTTAACTGTTTACTACTTAATATTACACAGCTTCAATATCCGGTGATGTTTACTCTATTATATTATATTATACTGTATTATATTATATTATATTATCAGACCTGCTGATGTTTACACATTCTGTGTAAGAGCTGCACAGTTGACCATCGGAGCACGTTAGTACGAGTAAATTTTTGACCTAAAAAGTTGAAATATTCCTACAACAAACGGTCAAAATCTAACGTTTTATAAAAATGTTAATTGTGATAATAATTTTAAAAAGTCATCCAGTTTTTTCGCTCTCCTGCACTGACGTCAGCACTGTGACACATTCAAACTCCGCCTGGCTCTGCCTGGTAAGCAGTTCCCGACTGCACAGCTGGTAATATTATTACTCGTCTTACACCTGACATGCTGGAAATGTTCAGTAGCTTTTTAGACTATCATCTCTAGATGATCAAATGCTATACCTTGACTTTTTTTTTTTTTATGGAAAATTGCAAGCAGGAAAAAAAAAATGAATATCACACAAGCCCCAAGGAAAGTGTATAAAGGAAATTCTGAGCTGTGATGGAGATGCCAGAAATAAAAGAAGCATAGTCAAAGCTTTATAGTTTAAATCATTTTTCTGTATAAAGATACATTCATGAAGGATCTGAGCTGCACTCCTGCTGGATCCGTGCTGCTTTATAGGATCAGATTAAGATGAACACGGTTTGTCATTACTGAGAGACTTTCTCCTGAACTTAAAACACTGTTGACAACCTTCGCAACAACCGCCATGATAATACACATAATGTAAAGATTTGATGCTGGCACGAGACTAATAAAAAGGCAAGCCTCTCACCTACAGTTAAATAGCTTAGGTGTCAATCACAGCTACTCCATGATGAACACCACTTTGTCATTTCTGTTTGGAACAGTGTTTTAGAAAACTAATATTTGACTGGACAGCGTGAATTCTTGGACTGGTAAAACAACTACGCTCAGATTCTTTATGAACACCCTCTTCGTTGTCCTCTAAGTATCATGGCATATTTGAGAGACGATAATGGCTAAACCACACAGCAGAGAGATCAAATGAAATAAAAAAGAAACACTGAAATGAGTTTAGGTCAGGAACAGGGTTGAGACGATTCGAGGTTCCAGCGCTAGATGCATAACACTACCTCATTTCTTCTTCGCTAACTGGGCCTCGGCTTTTTTCCGTTTGAATCGGGCGATTTCCTCCATCTGCAAGCCATGAGCCATTTGTCTGAAAGATATATTAAAGAGGCACGATAAACAAGCCAAACACAATACAGGGACAGGGAAAGGGGCAGCCAGCTTCAATCCTGGAGGCCAACGGTCTCACCAAAATAAGGTTTGCGCTAGGTCTAGTATAATTTATTATCAGACATGGTAAATAATTAAGTGTGTACAACCCACAACCCTGTGGAAATATTTAGCTGTTCTGAGTATCACAGGATGATTACCTCCAGGAACAAAGACAGCTACCCCTAAAAGATCTCTGATTAATTAACCTACCCTGACTTGAGCTCAGGGGGCACAGGTAGCGGTTTAGTGAATCCATCTTTACCCACAAGCCAGTAGGTTTCCTCCATCCCTTTGCCCTGCCGGGAGTGAAGTGTATTGTGATCAGGGATTGGAAATGATTTATAGGAAATAAATTCTTCTATGCAGATTTTTCTGCCATCACCCTGTCTTCGAAAAATGTCAATTATCTAAAGTCAGAGCTTCCTGTAGCCGGACAGGAAGTGACAAATTCTGGACAGGAGTTTAGGCCTATTGGAGAAATGTTTAGGTTTAGGGTTATGGTGCTTTCTTGAAATCACGCTCGAGTAATGATTTCACTCTGGAAAAATGTTCATTGTTACTGCAGTACTGTTAGCTAGCTAAAATAAATACTAAATGTAATTCAAATGTAAACATGGGTATTGATAAAACGAACATAAACAAAACCCAGGCTAATCAGCAATAATTGGCCTACGCTACACTTTATTGTGAATATTTTATATTTATATACACTGCTCAAAAAAAATAAAGGAAACACTTAAACAACACAATGTAACTCCAAGTCAATCGCGCTCCTGTGAAATTAAACTGTCCACTTAGGAAGCGACACTGATTGACAATCAATTTCACCTGCTGTTGTGCAAATGGAATAGACAACAGGTGGAAATTATAGGCAATTAGCAAGACACCCCCAATAAAGGAGTGGTTCTGCAAGACAATGCTAGACCACATCTGGCTGGAGTGTGTCAGCAGTTCCTGCAAGAGGAAGGCATTGATGCTATGGACTGGCCCGCCCGTTCCCCAGACCTGAATCCAATTGAGCACATCTGGGACATCATGTCTCGCTCCATCCACCAACGCCACGTCGCACCACAGACTGTCCAGGAGTTGGCGGATGCTTTAGTCCAGGTCTGGGAGGAGATCCCTCAGGAGACCATCCGCCACCTCATCAGGAGCATGCCCAGGCGTTGTAGAGAGATCATACAGGCACGTAGAGGCCACACACACACTACAGAGCCTCATTTTGACTTGTTTTAAGGACATTACATCACAGTTGGATCGGCCTGTAGTGTGGTTTTCCACTTTGATTTTGAGTGTGACTCCAAATCCAGACCTCCATGGGTTGATCAATTTGATTTCCATTGATCATTTTTGTGTAATTTTAGTGTCAGCACATTCAACTATGTAAAGAAAGGAGTCTTCAATCAGATTATTTCATTCATTCAGATCTAGGATGTTATTTTAGTGTTCCCTTTATTTTCTTGAGCAGTATATACACACACACATATATATATATGTGTATATGTATGTATATGTGTGTATGTGTGTGTATGTGTGTATTTACCTTTAGTTCGGTTCTTCCACGAATCTGGACCCGATATCCTTCCTTGAGCTCAAGAAGGATCTTAACAGTAGTGTGACTGACATGGATGCGGTACGCTGTGGACAACAGTGACATACCTAATCACTGGAACATTATGCTTATGAATCTGCACTACACTGCAATATACATTTACATTTACATTTATTCATTTAGCAGACGCTTTTATCCAAAGCGACTTACAAAGTCGCAATATACTGTCCATATTTTCCTAAAAAAAAAAAAAAGGTTTATAATAACTCCCTGTACACAACTATTCATATACTCTTGACACTGACTGTCTGTTTTGTGTCTGTAGCTTTAGACTTCAACTCTAATAGTTTTCAGGGTTGCTTTTCCAGGATCATTTTTCAGTTTGTCTAGCATACCATTTTTGGACTATTTTACCATTACATTATAGCTTTTACAAAACATTAGCAATGATGTTCATTTGATTTCACTTTTGAACTGACCCAAAATTTGTGAATACTAGACTTGGGGAAACCCATTTTTAATTGATTTTCTTCCTTTATTACTCTCTCTATTCACCCTTGCTCCACTGCAATACTTCAAAGAGCAGGCCTTAAATTTGATTTATCCGCGCAGCTCAATAACAACAAACTGTCATTTCCGTTTGCACACATTGCATTGTTCTTTGCTCTTAGGAAACCCTGTGGTACAACACTGGTACCACGGCTCTTTCACTTCTTTACTGTCATGTTGTTGTTTTTTATATAGAGTCACTCACGCATGCCGGTGGACTCCATTCTCGAGGCAGTGTTCACTGTGTTCCCAAACAGACAATATCGAGGCATGGTGAGACCGACAACTCCAGCCACACACGGACCTGAAACACACAACAACATGTGTCGGGTTAAGAGGAGTCCCCCTGACTAGGACAAATAGGAGAACAGGTTTATTTCACAACATATTTCTACATCAATCTCTAACTGGGGCTTTTCCCAGCGTTTGAAAGTGTCCCTCTGTTGTGTATCTGGACGGTTTTTATGAAGCACATCCTTGATATTTGAATATAGACACCGAGGGACACTGCATGCCACTGACCCGTGTGCAGTCCGATTCGAATGCGTACTGGAACGTCTGGCATGTGTCTCATCTTAAAGGTGCCTATAGCGCTGAGGATATCCAGTGCCATGTTCGTGATCTCGGCGGCGTGTCGGTCACCATTGGGAACAGGAACTCCAGATGCCACCATGTACGCATCTCCGATTGTTTCTACCTGAATATCATAGGTGAGGGATAGTTGTCGATTTTTAGGTACTTAAAATTTTTTTATTTATATATTATATATATATATATATAATGTATTGATTATTGCACGACAGGAGTGACAGTATATAGTACATTTTTATGTTTGTGTGAGCGTCCGTCCCAGCTAATTTACAGTTCACTTCTTTAAAAGGTCACGAACAGTGTTTATATATATATATATATATATATATATATATATATATATATATATATATATATATATATATATATATATATTATATATATATATATACACACACACTGTACATGTCATACAGTTAATCTAATTACAGAAGAAGTATGTAATCTCCCGTGGAGAAGCTGCTTATTCTTACTCGCAAACACACTCACAGTTCATTGAGGACGAAATTACGATGTAGAATTTCAGGTATTTTCATGATCATTTTAGGATATCATTTCGGAATAACAGATCTGAATATTAGAGAGCTGTTTGGTTAGTGAGGTTAATCCCTCACGGTGATATTATTATGCTTTTATAATAAGAACATTTTACCTTGTAGACGTCATGGTTTCCAATAATCGCATCAAATAACGTGTATAGATCATTGAGCAAGTCAACCACTTCAATGGGCTCACTGTTGGCAGAGATGGTGGTGAAGCCCACAATGTCGCTGAAGTACAACGTCACGTTATTGAAGTACTCGGGTTCCACGGTGCCGCCGACTTTGAGAGCCTCAGCTACAGATCTGTTATATGGGAAAGATACTTCGAGTTGTTTATGTATGTCTAATAGGCGTGTTTTGAGGGTTTGTGTGTGAAATGAGAGTGTGACGCTTACGGGGGGAGCATCTGCGTGAGCAGTTTTTCAGTTTTCTGCTTTTCAATCTCCAGCTCTTCTGTCCTCTCACGTATGAGCTCCTCAAGGTTGGAAGAGTACTGCTCCAACATGCGCAACATGGAGTCTATGATGTTCGTCTTCTTCCCCTTGTTAATGTTCCTAAACTGAGGCCAAATACAAACGTCTTTTTCACAGGACTGACACTGACACTGGGAAAGAAAAAAACATTGAATAATAACTGAAGCTTTTTTTTTTTTTACACCTTACATATTTATTTAGACCTTAAAGGACTCGTTCCATGTCACAAAGTTTTCCTAATCTGTCATCCATCTAGCGTTAAGTCCTGTAACTAACCGAGTTGGTGAGGCAGTAAGTTCAATTCTAGCTAATGGTAAATATCGGTTATTTACTATTATTAACGTCTGATTCGTTTATTAGTAAACTATGTCGCGCTAGTCATGTATACGAGCAGCAAACGTACAGAGACTGAGGGATGAGTTCATATAAAAAAAAAGGCGTTGTTGCTTTAAGACTATAATGATCTAACAGTTTTAGATAAGTAATAAAAGTTCACCTGAAAGCATCATATTAACTTCATTTCACCGGGTTAAAAGCATTTATTTTGACTTTTAATACGTAACTTTAACTATTTTTGGTTGAATTCTTCCTAGTTTTAATCTAGTAAGCTTTGAAATAGTTTCACGTCACGTATTCTGTCTCAGTCATTTTCTCCCACAGCTGATGCTATGGATAAATTAGAAATGAATGTATTGATTCCTCCTGAATGCTGTTCGATCTGAGCGAAGGAGAGCGCCACCTGTTCGAAGATCTCATCGAATGCAGGTCGTCGATCTGGCTGTTCGTTCCAGCACTGCTTGATGAGCTGAATGCATTCCGTAGGAGCGTAGTCAGGAGAAACCACTGGCCTGCACAGCGGAGGGGGTTTCTTTATCTTCTGGATGATTTCTGTAGATAAAAGTACACCTGTTTGGATTAAAACTTTCCAGAACATACCACAAGTATGAAGGAACAGTTCGGTAGAACCTCTAATCGATTCTATTCCACTAAAACTGCTCACATTAATCCGGAGGTCCACTCTTACATCATATAATAAAACAGTTTCTCTTTACTCGTCTTTAGTCTTTCAGGTTAAGTGGCTCTGAATAAAATGATCTTAGATGTAGATAAATATAAACGTAATTATTGCTATCGCACTGCGCCCCATAAGGGATTTAGTTTTCATTATTAGCCGCATTAGCATTTGCGTGTGAGTATTTCTTCATGCTGATGAGTTTATGGCTCACCCTCAGCAGACATTTGGAGCATAAAGAATGGAGGCCCTCTCAGCACCACCTCCTGTACGATGATGGAGAAGCTGTAGACATCACCCTCATAAGTACCAAACTGTCCAGGGTGCGGAGTACGCAAGTGTTCAGGAGCGGTCCACAGCAGATCTGTAAAGACCGAAACACAGAGCAGTGAAATATTTAACTCCAGACACGAGGGCTGATTATTCCATCCATCTTCTATACCGCTTATCCTGTGCAGTTATTAGCTTAACGTATACATCATGATACATATTGTGAATTATGGGCCTGGGACAAACCATTGAAAGGGTCCCCAAGGAAACACACACACACACGTATATACAAATAAAGGATTCCTGAGGCTTTAATCTCTCCGTCTGGTTCAGTACACAACCACAGTCACGGGGAAGATGAAAGTAAATGTTGCATTTCATTTGGAAATCAAGGTTCCAGAGTCTGGAGGAAGAGTAGAGAGGAACAGAATCCAAGTTGCTTGAAGTCCAGTGTGAACTTTCCACAGTCAGTGATGACTTGAGTTGCCACGTCATCTCCTGGTGTCGGTCCACTGTGTCTTCTCAAGTCGAGAGTTGATGCAGCGTCTAACAGAGGATTTTGGAGCACTTCATGCTTCCATCTGCTGACGAGCTTTATGGAGACGCTGACTTCCTTTTCCAGCAGGACTCGGCATCTGCCCACAGTGCCAAAACTTCTAGTAACTGGTTTGCTGACCATGGTATTACTGTGCTTGATTGTCCAGCCGACTCGCCTGACCCGAACCCCATGGAGAATCTACGAGAGACTCCAGACCCGACAATACAGACGAGCTGAAGGCCGGCATCAAAGCAACAATTTTAGCTTAGCAGAGCCTTTCTGGACTTCAATAAACGTAGGCTGTTTCTCAATTCCAAGAACACAAAGAACGGACTTGCATTCCCGTTAAGGCCGGGCATGCCAGGAGACATTGGAAGAACGAACTCGGAAGGACATGAGGACACAGGACGCATCTTTGTGAGAACTGAGACGTGAGCATTCTGTTGAGCAATGGACTTTTCAACAACCTCTCACTCTAAATCATCTATCAGATTCGTTTTGTTTTTTAGACGCATACTTAGATTATTGTCACTAAAAAGATGTTCAAACTGCAGGTATGGGTCAGGTTTCTGACACAAGAACACATCTGGGTAATCTCACGCTTCCTCGGGTCTTGCGTTCCTTGGAACTGGAACTGAACTTCGGCGGTAGATGATGACGTAGAACGAGTCCACAAGGAAGAAAAAAAAAATAAAAAAAAAAAATAAAAAATGTTTATTTTTTTGCGCGTGTGTGTTTGAGGAAAAAAAAAAAAAAAAAAAAAAAAAAAAAAAAAAAAAAAAAAAAAAAAAAAACTCCCTTCTTTTTTTTTTGTTGGGTGTTGTTTTTTGGGGAAGGAAAAAAACTTTATTGTAACCGTAGTCAGTTACTTTCAGTACAAATCGTCCGTCCACAACACAGTTACCGGACTTGAGTCGGCCGTGGCACACACCCCTGTGATGAAGATACTTCATGCCCTGACAAACCCAAATGAAGGTAAAGCTGAATTATTATATAGGGAATAGACACCATTTTATCTTCGCTTTTATGTAATACAGCCTTCACGTAATTGAAAGTGGTTTGTGAAATACTTTTTGTTTCGTATTGTTCAGTAAGCAGTTTTAGTTCTTTAACGCCATCCATGGGGCAGTGATGCAGAGCCATATATATATATATATATATATATATATAGTAACCCGTAGCACAAGTCAAGTGTGATGGCGTCTCTGCTTCATTTCGTTTGTCTTCACTAATGTTGTCCTGCGAGACCGAAATCCAAAGTTACGAGTCGCTGCTGCTTCAGAGTTACTAAAACCATTCACCCACACACAATAGTCATCTTTTTGGCAGCTTCACAGTGTGTCATCTTGTCGGGATACCTTGATAAGGTCCAGTAGCAGTGAAGACTTGAACATCCAGTCCAGTTTAACGTCTTCGTTGTGAAGCAAGTCCTCTAAACTTCCACGAGAGCAGAACTCGGTCACGATGGCAAAGATACCACAGTCGTGAAAGAACCCCAAGAATGGATTCAGGTTCTCGTGACGGATGTCTCTCATCTGCGCGGGAAACAGTTTTGTCAGAATATTTTAAAAAGACATTATATTCTTATTGTAAAGACATCAGTCAAAGACGTGTACCAGTTCAAAGACGTCACTAGTCTTGGGATTTATTGACCGAAAGTGTCCGGACGGTAGCCGCTTCAGCCAAGCCCAATCCCCCTGAACAGAACCGTAATACAACCGTGAAAATATGTTCTCCTGCCCGAGTAAATAGAAATCGGATTAAAACATTAGATGGCAGACACTTTCGTGTACCTCCAATATGGCCACGTTGGAGTTTTCATAGCTGGGCTCCGCAGTGTTGGAGACGGAGGCGCGTGAATTCATTTTGCTATCCGTTTCTGACGAACATCTCGCTGTGTCTCCTGTACCTTCTTCTATACTCACTTTCTAAATCGGATTAATTAAGAGGCAGGTTTGAATCATTTCAAATGTCACTCATCAATTCAAATAAAGGTCGCTGTATCCGATTCGAGAGCAGACGAGAATGTGTTGCTTTGTAGTCCTGTCTGCTTGTTTGTTTAACTAATTGTTCATATTTAAATGTATTTAAATGAATAAAAGGCTCAAATAAGTCCAAAATATTATGTGACTTTAAAATACAGTTAATTGTAAACTGAACATACTCTTTCACTTAATATAATGGCCATAAATGACCGGATATTGTCAATATCGACAAGGACGATGATCAATTTGTGACTCAAAAGTGCATGATGCTACGTCACATGGTCAGTACGGGACTGACCTTGTTACTGAGAGAGGGATTGATGAAGGTCACATCGTCCAGAGTGAGGAGGATCTTATTGGGACCTCGAACCATTCTAATTTGATTGAGGCGACGTCTGCGTTTGAAATCAGCAGGAAGCATGAATAAAATGAATATGCACTACACATGAGCAGTAAATCAATGATATATGGAGCTTATCGTATTCCTACCGTGTACAATATCCAAGAATAGTAATGAAAAATATTACGAGAAGTGCTGAGACGAACACCTCGAACAATAAGAGGGGGTCCACTCCTGGTGCAGAAAAAAGGATCGCGAGCAAATCTGTGAGTTAAATGAACGCTTCCAAATCATACTTTTATTAGTATTCTAACACTACCATGAAATTAGTGAACCCAACCCGTGTACTTTTCCAAACGTAGGCCTACCTCTGGTACAAAGAGGTCCTCCAGGTGTGAACCAACACCCGGAGTCAGCTTTGGGCTGAACACCACCAGGGAAGTGTATAGATCTACTGAGGTAGCGAACGACGTTAGCCTGTACGTCTACAGTGTGAGTGGGATGCAGTTCCCAGGAAACGCCATCTGTATCCAGCACCACGTAATCCAGAAGACTCACTCCAGAACCGTTGGTGCGAATCCTCTGACCGAAACCCTGGAACACCATATTCCCGGTGTGGCGAGCTAGATTCGCCCCCGAAAACCAGGATGCAGAATCACGGACGTTCTGTAGAGCATTGGCCATGAAGATGATGGAAGTGTAAATGGTGCCAAAGAGAGGAGACACCTACAGGGGAAGATACCACGCCTTCATTTTATAACCGAGTCTCTACTTCATTTACACCACAGCACATTTAAATTCTTGAATCTGAATTTTTTTTTACAACAGCAGCTCTGACAGAAGTTCCTGCTGCAACATCAATCACAGGTTTATATTAACACACCCCTTCTCATACAGCTGGTTCATAGGGACGTGTACAGCAGACGCTCCACATAACCTAAAACTAATACTAAAGAGATTTTAACAAAGAAAATGTTATTAATCATTGATGTGGTGAAGGTTTCTCTCGGGAGACATTTATTAAACATTCTATAGAAGGAGTCTCCAGTGTCAGCGTGTTGTAACTCTCAGTAGATTTTCAGGTCCAGAGTGAGTAGTTCCTTGCGTAAAGACACCTAAGTATGCAGTATATTTAACTTCAAGGACATGCGGTAAACCTAGGGGTAAAATCCCAGGTGTTATACCTCATGAGCTTTAATGTTTGCAGGCACCTCTTTCGACCTGATGGCATCCTGGTAGGCCTTGTAGAAAGAATTCTCCTCTGAGTCCATTGTAATAGTCAGCACCGCGTCGTAGGCCAGTCTTAGCTTGCTGTTGTTGTGCAGCGCGGGATGAGTCGCCTGCTTGTACGGCAGGCTGTAGAGCAGTGTGTCATAGGGCACGAAGACCACCGAGCCATCGGTCAAGTGCATGTCCAGAGCTGTCTCCAGCAGCAGCTTCTGGGTTTTCCCACCGATCAGGACAGAGTGCATGCAGAGGATCACCACTGTGTAGATGGAAAAACTAGTTCGAATATACTGTATTTATACATTAATGATATACATTATCATTTTTATTTTATTTTTTTTTACATTTGCAAGAAAACTTTTTGCTCTTGACTTTGACAACTGTCTAGCAAGTCTGATTCCAGCTCATTTAAAATTTTATTTCATTTATGGCTCACAACACTACTTCTACACTACACTACTACACTACACATCACTTACTGCGAAGCTCCTTTATCTTCCTGATGGTGGAGAGGGAGCTACGGATACTGGCAGGGTCATTGCTAGTGGACAGCAGCGTCCTGACGGGGAAGCCATAGCTCCTTAAGGCATCAGCTACCTTGTAGGATGTGTCCACCCACATGTAGTCAGCTGAGGCGACGATGGCTATGTTTGCCCAGTGGAAATGGTGTGCCACAGTCTTCAGCACCCAAATGGGAGAGGGTATGGTGCGGGAGAACGTTGGGTGACGTGATGAGCTCTCTAGCTCATAGTTCACGCAGGACCAGGAGAAAAGTGCCTTGTTCCAGTTCCTGGCGAGCAGAGATGCTGCCTCACAGTATCCAGGGTTTATGGGCCCTAAGAATGCCGAGGCTCGTGTGTAGTAACCCATGAAGTCCTTCAGGGCTATCGATGTCTGACAATCTTCTTCCAGGATGACGTAGTCAAACGTGATACCCAGAGACAGGGCCTGATCTCTGTTGATCCTCTGCACAGCTAGTTTCGCTGCGACACCAGGCATGGCCTTGGCAAACATGGGGTCACAAGACCATGGGCCTAACACTCCAACCCTGAATATGCTCGCCTGGACCATATCCGGGGTGCTGAGGTTTACCAGGAAGAACCAAAGAAGCCAGGATCCATGTGGTATATAGAGAAACTGTTGTTCTTTTACGGTGACGGTTAGCATGCCGTAGACCAGCCACACGTTCAGTTGCAACATCACAGAATCCCATCACCTGAGACCAGACACCGGATGCACGATACTGCAACGGGGTCTGGTTTTCCATTAACCCTTTGATGCTGTAAAAGAGTGTCTAGTGTTAGCTGTGTCTCCATCCAAGCAGACTTTAGTCTGATAAAATACCTGGATCAGACTAACCTGCAGAAAAATGCATTAAAAAACGTCTATACGTATAAATCTACCAGTGTCTGTTTCACGTAGCGAACATTACATGCGTACGTAGCTAACATCAGTTCAATACATTAGGCAGGGACGCCTAATCTGCGACGATGAGTAACACTTTGTAAATCATTTTTACGCCAGTTACAATTAAAAAGCGGTGAAAAACATTTGATGATTTCCGCAAGGGACATTACGTACGCATTTGTCAAAGGATTATATCAAAAATGCTTCCATTTTATTTGTTATTTTATTATCTGAAGTCTAATTTGAATATAAGAAAGTTCCGTTTATTGAACGATGAATTTTGCTAGTATTCTTTATTGATCATTTACCTGCGAATTGATTTCACGATAAAAAAAAAAGAATATATGTAATAAAGAACAACTTTACTGTGATCTGTATGTAGTCTATCTCATTTACAAATGCAGGTTTTCACACACACACACACACAAACACCTTCTTCTTCTTCTTCTTCTTCTTCCTGTTCTGTTAATATTATTTCACAAATACTTATATATATATTGGTCAGATACACTTACCCAGGCTGAACGAGGTAACGTAAGAACTGCACAGTCGCTCAGTAACGCAGCTAAACGTCACATAGTTCACATAGGTCATGTTGTCCGTCTACGATTCTCCAAAGCAAAAAAAAAAAATCTATTCTATGGAAGGTGAAAAAATGTTAACTGTGAAATAAACACCGCTGTAATGTAGTAGTTTGTATTTTGCAGGTTGGATGTAATCCCTTCAGTCCGTCCGTATCAGATGTACGACAGCGCTACAGATTAGTCCAAGTGACCTGAAGATTATATTAATTCCTTCTCATTACTTTTGCAAGCTCTGCCTTAGATATCACACTTTCCCTAACGACTAGGACATGTGTTTTAATTACGTCGGCGAATAGTCACCATGTCTATCTTATTTCTATTGTACTGCAGTGAAGAGAAGAAACGGTTATTATAATGTCCGGTGCATCTTGTGTACAAGACAAACAGTCGACCCATATGGATAGAAATTTAATACTTTGAATAGATCTACAGTATGGTATGTTCTGAGAACAGTCAATAATATACAGCATTACTGTGCTGTTTCACACAATTCCACTCCAGGCAGTAGAGACAAATACATTTTTTGTAATATAACATAAAGTATAACTAACATTTAGACAATATAAAGCCAGCTCTTTATGTTAACCTTTTGCAATTTGCAGAAAATAAATCGTTTTACACGTCGTAATCCTTAGTGAGCAAAGACGGTTTTTCGTTTTTAAAGATGAAACGATATCGAAACGGTCAAATTTCTGAAAATTTCAAACAAGAAAAAATGTTTTTGTGTTTTGTTTTGTTTTTTTATGCAAAGCAGATTGTTCACAAGCTTTAAGCGAGCAATACTGTGACGACGTGATATTCAGCCAAAACAGCACCGATGACAACGACAGTTCAAGGAGCGTGAGATTGCATCACGTTGTTTTTTTTGTAACTGCTCAGATCTGTGGGGCCGGCCGGCGCCGCAGGTTTCGAGCTCCTCAGAAGTTCTGCAGCTGAGATCCGACTCCCGCAGCTGGCCTTGGCACTTCTCGTCCTTCTCAGAAGAGCCATGAAGTTGTCGTTCTGGTAAGTAGACTTGGAACCACCGCCGAGAGTGTGAGTGCCAAAGTCACCTTGCTTGTTATCCAAAGAGTCTTTGCGACCCAGGAGTTTCCTCTTCGACCTGCCACATGATTGTGAAAGAGAAAAGGAAATGACACGTGTCGGTATCAAACGAGAGGGAAAATGCTGTAGGTAAAAACTTCTACATTACCTGTGAATAATGGTGAAAAGGTCCTCTGTTGTGTGAGAGGAGGGCTTGTGAAGAAAAACCTCATCCTCTTCATTCACCAAATGAAGAGCACCGATTTCTGACACTTGCCCGTCCTCTTTATCATATAATTCATATTCTGGTGTAAAGAAATAAAAATAAATCTTTTGCGTGTAAATCTTTTTCAATATTTACTTTCTAGAGGTTCTAACCATTGCAAATGACGTACCCGGTGGTGGTACTTTTTCATCAACTTGTGAATAAGTTGGAATGAGTCCATACACTGTGACGTGGTATTCTCGCTGAGAACTCTCCGGCTTTGAATAAGGTGACTGGACATGTTTATCCGGTACGGACGTGTTATCACGGGGTAAGTGGACTGTGTTGGGTCTCTTCGAAACCGGAGGGGCCGGTGCCCTTCTCTTCTTCTGTGGCTCGCTCGGTTTGGCATCAGTCGCAGGTTTGAAGGACAATGCATGTGTATAATCGGTATTACACTGGGATTGGAAGCGACTCATCTCTTTCATGTGCTCTTGAGACTTCTGCTTGGGGTCATTACTGGCGTTTGATGAGGATGGAAGAACAACCTTGGGCTTAACTTTGTTAACCGTCGAATAAATGCTGCTTTGTCCATAGTTGGCATTGGTTACCGTCGGATCTGCAGCAGAAGTTGTGCTAGAATTAGTCACTGCCGCTGCACAAGGTGGCCGTTTAGACACAGGGGGCTTGGGTGCTACGGGGGGTTTGTTTTTTGGGCTGTTCTGAGCAGCAACAGAACCTGCCTCCTTTTCATTCTCTTCCTCAATGACTGCTGTAGTGTCGAGGTCAGAGCTGCTGACTGAACGCAAGCGCACCTTGTTCAGGTCCTCCTGAGTCACCACAGGCATTATCAGCATGCTGTTACTCAATCTCTGTTTTGGGTGCGAGGCATCAGAGTAACGGCGGTTGACTTTTGGCATGGCGACAGAAGATTCCGGATTCGGGTTAACTGCCTGCGTCTCGGGTAACTGCAGGGATAATCTCGATCTGCAGTTTCGGACCTGTTGGCCAGGAGCAGCACCGGAAGGTTTGGGGCGCATTCTGCCAGCTCCTGTTGTAATAGCGGTAGACTGAGTGGGAGTCTCGCACTGGCTCGAGTAGCCACTGGAGGGCGAGGCTGAGCCGGGTGGTTTGGAAGGGGAGGAGATAGACGGCTGAGAGGGAGAAGAGCGAGAAGATGCTGGGGAGTTGTTGCAGTCTGAGTTGCAAGGGATTTTTGCAGGTTCATTTAGAGGATATCCCACAGAGGAACTTGTGCTAGACTTGCATGGTTCACTAGACCTTAGCTCTTTTAGTGGTCTGTGACTGGAGATGGCCTGATTCACTGGAACATCTCCTGGTGCTTCCGGAGTGAGCGTGGTCTTCCCAGAGTCCGCGGCTTCTTCTTTAGATAACGGAATAAGATCCGGAAGGAGTGTGGCATTCTGTGCATCATTGGGAATGTACAGACTCTGTGTTCTACGCTCTGGAGGCGTCACGTCTGTAAGTCTGGGCAGCGACACTGTCCGTGCAGGTGGGGCTGGTTTCCTTTTGGCTTTTCTCAAAACGATGCTCCGAGCCTTGTGCTGAGGCACTGCGTCAGGAAGGCGATCCCCTCTCCTCACAGAAGTGCTATCACTGCCACTGTCGTCAGAGCTGCTGCTGGGATACGACAGGGCATAGCTTTCACACCGGCGCCGTGTTGCACCTGGGTTGGAGGTGATGGCTGTGGAAAGCGATAACGAACGTCTGTGTTGTTCCATGGCGCTGACAGGTCTGCTCCTGCGCTCTTTTTGCACGGCGCCTGTCCTGACCGCGTCTTTGTCCCTCTTTCTAATGACAGCGACGTTGGTAGGTGTGGCCTGGCATGGCTCCTCTGGATCTTGGAATTGTGGAGGAGGTTTAATCACATCCGGTGCCAAAAGGTAGGAGTTCAACGTATCATCCCACTCAGTCGAAAACGTCGAAACGTTAGGGCCTTTCCAAGTCCGAGATGGACAAAACAAGGCCGTGTGCTCCATTGTTCTTCCACAGCAAACTTTGTCTTTGTCCTTCAGGTGGGACAATTAGGTCAAAACTGCTTTGTTTTTTCAGAGCCAAGTCCATTCCATCAGTTCCTTGGACTTTTAGGGCATTGTGAGAATTACACAACCTGCACTAGCGTACCGCAAATATTCTTCAGTAGGTATTTCATCGATGCTTGACAGTCCAAGAGATTAGATCGTGTGCCAAATTGTTCTGAGACTAGGAAAGGGAAAGAAAAAGAGAAAAAGAGATAATATTAGCCTATGTGGATCTTTGTACGGCAGAGCAGTGGGTGTTCACCATGGCAACAGTTACCTGTTCGTCTTTACACAGAGCATGAACAGACCCAAAATGACTCTCGAACAGTAACTTATAGTTGTTGTTTTTTTTAAATAGCGTAAATGCCGAGCTATTAAAAACCGTACGTGTTAGCTCAGTATGTGCATAGGAAGGGAATGAAATAGGATTCGCCATCTGCATCATGATGATCCTAATGATGCTCTCTGACTAACCTCTGATAGATTTCCAGTTGGAATGTGTAGTTTATGTTCAAATGAAATGCTCTCTTGTATTTCGCACATTTCTGCCCGTCCTCTATCCCTGCGCCTGTACACATACTTTCATACGGCAAGAACGGTGCGGCAGATACATAACACAACAGAACAGAAAAGCTGAAGCATCACCATAAGTACGATCATAAGTACGGTTATATTTGACCAGACCAACCTGCGTGTCTTATACCTGCAACTTTCCCTGTTTTCACGACAAAAACTCGCATTTTTTCCGCCACCATCATAAAGATCCGAGTCTTTCCGAGCGTTGAACGTGTTCAAAAACGTACAGACACGATAAAATAATTCGACTCATCCAACACAAATCTCGGCGCTCACGTGCGTTTACACGTGCGTTCGATCGAATATATGATGCTTCTGGTTACGTCATCACGATATGAACCTAGAAATCTGGAGTGCAGGAGCCTCGCTTGTGGCTGCGACACATCTCTCAGGAATGTCGTATTTGAGTAAACACGCATGCCTAATGAAGGACATTACAAGACGCAGTAACCGTGTGATGCCCAAACACGCTGACGGCGATGATTATTATGCTACGCACAAGTGAAAAAACAAGCAGAAAAGGACATGCAGTCAAGGGTCACCTGGCCAAAATACACAATACTGCAACATCATCTCCTGTACAGCATCCACGGCGCTGCCTAGTCCTGGACAAACGTCTCTCCAGGTTTATTTGCACATGAGCTAAATGAAGTCCTGTCCTAACAGCCCCTCTTACCTACCTTTCAGATGGCTCTGGAGACTGTGCTTGTTTTCTAATGCAGTTCCTACTTGTTCTCCGTCCCTCTCCCTCCCTCTCGCTCCTCATTCCCTCTTGCTAACACTCACATGCTGTTTCCATGACGATATGATGTGGGCTACTTGCTTCCTCACTGAGTTCGTGAGGAAAGAGAGAGGTAGACAGAGAGAGGTAGAGAGAGAGAGAGAGGGAGAGAGAGAGAGAGAGAGAGAGAGAGAGGGGGGAAATGGAATGATAGAGAGAGTGACATATTACATAAACACAAAAAAACTGTAAATTCACTGCACTGCACTGCTTGTGAAAAACAGCAGCAGGATATCAGAGGAGAACACGGAGTCTTCTGTCTCCGCTGCCTCGTCCACACAGACAGAGGTGCATTCAGATTTGGAAAGCTGCAGCCGAACCCATAGCAACAGCAGGAAAGTCAAGAGTCCAGTGATGTCAGGAAGAAGTGCACTAGCTTACATCATCAGTCGTCTCAGATCTACCGGTGTACTGACATCAACACTAACAGAAGTGATACCAGGCATCGAATCATTATCGAGCTTATTGCTCTGTAGGTTTCAGTGTAATTTTGATCAGTAATCTGTATAATTGCACTTTAGATTGTTTACTTCGTTGTAGCCTTAAATACAAGCCTGCGTAATAGGTCATTAGTGTTACGCTGTAATAACACTGAAGCTTCTCACGCATCACAGATGCTCTGTCACAACCCAGTGAGAATGCGAGACACCGAGAAAACACACAAGCGTGGTGAGAGAGAAAGACGTGGAAGAAATAGGGACAGAGAGAGAGAGAGAGAGAGAGAGAGAGAGAGAGAGAGAGAGAGATGAAACCAGGTCCACCCATGTTTGAGTAATTTTGAGAAAGAACAGTGTTTCAACCACTATTTCTCCACAAAGAGGTGGTGGTGTGTGAAATGTATAATCATGGTGCATTGCACAATAGAGTTACATAAGCAATCCATCTCATATGGAAAAAAAAAAAAAAAATGATTTAGGTGGGAATATTCAGTGCAGCAGAACCGCAGCCAGAAGTAACTTGTGGATGAGAGTCTATTAGCTTTAAAAAAAAAAAAAAAAGCACGTAAGTAAATAAATAAATACATGAAGAATAAGAAGAAGAAGAAGAAGATGGCTAAGGAAAACTAATTTATTGACCATGACTCCATAAATCCATCTTCTAGCGCTTACAGGGTTGTGTGGAACCTGGGGCCTATCCCAGGGAGCATGGGACACAAGGCGGGGTACACCCTGGACAGGGTGTCAATCCATCGCAGGGCACAATCACACACACACTCACACACCCATTCATACACTCCGGACACTTTAGACACGCCGATCAGCCTACCGTGCATGTCTTTGGACTGAGGGAGGAAACCGGAGTACCTGGAGGAAACCCCCGCAGCACGGGGAGAACATGCAGACTCCACACACACACATGGCCACGGTGGGAATCGAACCCCCGACCCTGGAGGTGTATAATAATAATACTAATAATTATTATTATTATCACTATAACTTAACCTTTAGTTAATTTCTAAGCCAGCATGCTAGGTAGAGAAATATACTTAATGAACTGAAAATAACTTGAGGGTGAGAAGGTGCACTATCAACCCCGGGTGAAACATTGAGCTGTTTTTAACGCAACATTTTTAGTGAGTAAAGACAACAAAATGTACAGAATGCCATTTTATCATGTCATATAACGAGCACAGAAAAGAATACATACATTAATATGTTGAGTTTGTGTATGAGACCCAGAGTGTGTGAGTTTCAGTACCTGCTGCTGCTGAGTCTTCACTTCAGTTCACCTGTCTGTGGATGGAGATGCCGTCAGGCGGTGTGTATATCTGTGTCTGTGTATATACACGAGCGCAGCTGCTAGAGCAGCTCTTATTATGGCCTTCTGTACACACCCTTATATACGCATGACCAAAATACTCATTTTACTTCCCTCAACGCAAAACCGCAAATGCAGCCGCACCCTTACAAATAGAGGAAGTTCTCAAGGGTTCAGCAAGAACAGGAAAAAAAAAAAAAAAAGATATTGCGTACAGATTAAGGTGGGTGCAAAGTCAATGTCTCTGAAAAAAAGAACTCCACCCGATCGTGCACTCTGCAAGGGGACAGAGCAGGGATCTTCATCACTTTCGCATCATAACACACAGTGACACCTGGACTCCGGGTCGGGTCGAATGTCAGATAGAACACCAAGAAATGTTCTTTATGGGAAGATGACCTTCATGCGTCATCTTTAACTCTCTTCCATACAACCCCACGAGTTTACATTTAGAGAAAAATGGAATGTATGCCCTGCTGTTAACTAGGCTTGGTGGATCCATAATGGTTTGTGCTTCAGTCTCATGGGGGTCATCGGGTCCGATCATCGCTCCGCACGGCCATTTTACACAAGAATCCTGTGGTGTAAACACTGCACACTCACAATCCCATATTCTACAAGATTACACTCCTACAATCACTGGGTTTATATTCCAGCATTGAGATACGGTCTTCATTGGCCTCTTTAGTCACCAGCTTGTCCTTCATCTCCACATGAACACCTTCAAACCTTCATGGGATATTTTTTGGAGCAGAGAATGAAGTTGATGTCCGTCTCCCTCATCCCCCAAAACTGAAGGATTTTCCACTACAGACATTAACACTTTTCATTTAACCGACCACTATGTACTATTAATAGTACATTAATTAATACGGTTAAAAGTGAATAAGTTCAGTGATTTCCACGGAATATGTGTGAAACGTATAGAAACTACAGTCTTTATAGAGGTCTGAAGTCAGAGACTGCTGCTCAGTGCTGGCGTGAAGTCCTGTGTGTCATCACATCATTAATTCATGCACAAGATAACAAAAACTGGTTGGTTGTATGAGACATTAACATCCTTACGCTTTTCATGTTAGGCACCTAAACTACAGTGAGGGGGGGAAAAGTATTTGACCCCCTGCTGATTTTGTACGTTTGCCCACTGACAAGGAAATGATCAGTCTATAATTTTAATGGTAGGTTTAACCTCCTTCCCTCAGCCAGGGCATTGAAAATTAAAAGTCATTACTAAGTCATTACCAAGGACTAAGTCATGTTTTGCAGAGGGGGTCAAATACTTATTTCCCTCATTAAAATGCAAATCAATTTATAACATTTTTGACATGTGTTTTTCTGGATGTTTTTGTTGTTATTCTGTCTCTCACTGTTCAAATAAATCTACCATTAAAATTATAGACTGATCATTTCTTTATCAGTGGGCAAACGTACAAAATCAGCAGGGGATCAAATACTTCTTTCCCTCACTGTACGTTCCAAGGATAAAAGAAGATGAAATGATTTAACAGCTGGAATTAGATGTAATAGCTCTTTTAAGTTTAGTTAGCAAGAAAAACAGTTTTCCATGTTTACACAAGTGCCCTGGCCCTTCCTCAGTACAATGGTTCAGTAAACTGGTCTAAAGAAAGATTCTTTACCTCCAGTGAAGGCATGAACTCCATTTAAATGCATATTGAGGTAAATTTCACTAATCTGCTAACATTAACTAGCTCTATTTATCTAAGTTAGTCTGTATTTTTGGCTAACTCCAGGTTAAATAGCCTCGATTCCAGTAGATAATGTAACCATGTAGGCAACAAGTCAAATTCTAGCTAATGTTAAAAATGTTCGTGTTAAATGGTGCCGTTGCTTTAAAACTAAAATCATTTTTTACTCTCACTTGATTAATTTTATTTTATTTTATTTATTTATTTATTTATTTATTTGCTGAATACTTCCTCTTTTAACTGAGAGACATTGTAATCACTTTCACTAAAGTATTTCACTCTCTGAAGTTTTTGCTCCCCTACTCATGGCTGAAGTCTCTGCTGCCACCTAGTGTCCGTTTACTGAACCGCATGGTGCTCATGGTCAGCTCAGGTGAGCGCTCAGGTGAGGGTTTGGTGAAATGACACAGACACATAAACAATATTCTGATATGAAGATCCTTTAGATGAACGATCCTCTAATTTGTGTGAATCTGCTGAATAATCTGTTTAGAAATCACTAAAACATCTCTGAAGAAAGATCTGGCCAGTGACCAGCTGCTAAACACCGGGGCAGACAAAGCTGTCTGGGGGGCAGGGGGGCACCTAGAGGGCTGTTTTCTCACATGTAGGGGAGCCTATGGGGCCCTGCTTCACCTCTTTTCCCCGATAGGAGCACAGAGATCTTTTCACCATAAAAAGGCACTTTCACTGTATTTGTTCGACCATGTCCCCCGGGGGCCAACTGGACCGGTCAGACTGGTAGAGTATGTTTTCCAGCTGGTAAATGATCACTGCTACATGGTTAGAATATTATTTTACTTTTCAGTTTTTTTTCTTCACCGTCTACTTGCACACTGAGCACTGGGACGTGTTTCAGCACAAATAATAACAGCTATATTATCAATTATTTTAAATCATCCAAATTTGTCTTTAAACTTTTTTTTTTAGAGATAACATCGAACATTTATTCTGCACTTTAATTATGTAATGCCGTAGGATTTTACAAGACTTTACATATAGGCATTAACTCTAGATGGCATGTATTAATTCTATACACTATGTATTAATTCTACACTGCATGTATTAATTATATACATTATGTGTTAATTCCACACTGCATGTATTAATTCTATCCATTATGTATTAATTCCATACGGCATATATTAATTCTACACTACATGCATTAATTCTATACATTATGTATTAATTCCACACTGCATGCATTAATTCTATACATTATGTATTAATTCCACACTGCATGTATTAATTCTATCCATTATGTATTAATTCTATACGGCATATATTAATTCTACACTACATGCATGAATTCTATACATTATGTATTAATTCCACACTGCGTGTATTAATTCTACACTGCGTGTATTAATTCTATATGGCATGTATTAATTCTATACATTATGTATTAATTCCACACTGCGTGTATTAATTCTACACTTCATGTATTAATTCTATACATTATGTATTAATTATACATGCCATGTATTAATTCTATACATTATGTATTAATTATACATGCCATGTATTAATTCTATACATTATGTATTAATTCTATACGGCATATATTAATTCTACACTGCATGTATCAATTCTATCCATTATGTATTAATTCTATACGGCATATATTAATTCTACACTGCATGTATTAATTCTATACATTATGTATTAATTATACATGCCATGTATTAATTCTATACATTATGTGTTAATTCTATACGGCATGCATTAATTCTACACTACATGCATTAATTCTATACGGCATGCATTCATTCTACATTGCATGTATTAATTCTACACTACATGCATTAATTCTATACATTATGTGTTAATTCTACACTGCATGTATTAATTCTATACATTATGTGTTAATTCTATACGGCATGCATTAATTCTACACTACATGCATTCATTCTACATTGCATGTATTAATTCTACACTACATGCATTAATTCTATACATTATGTATTAATTCCACACTGCATGTATTGATTCTATACATTATGTGTTAATTCTATACTGCATGCATTGATTCTACACTGCATGCATTAATTCTATACTGCATGTATTAATTCCGTTCTATACAGTATGTGTTAATGCTACACTGTGCATCATCCTCTTTTCATCGTCTTCATCTTTATCCTAGTAACCATGACAACGGTCTATCTCCCCCCCCCACCGGCGGGCGCCCGTGCACAGACACCGCGCGGCCTCTCAGTCGCAGCACAACGGAGCGCGTGCGTGACGCCACGGATGCGCGAGCCGGGCGCAGACCAATGGCGCGTGAGCAGCTGTCCGCGAAACCGCCAACCTTGTGGATGAAGATTCAGCATCAAACACACCGAGAGAGAAACCGGAGCGGAACGAGTTCCTCTGAGAGCAGCTCTCTCTCTCCTGAACCTGTCTAACGGCGCGGGATGCGAGGCGCTTTACTGCACGAGACCATCTTCACCATCTTCACCTTTCTTCACCTGAGGGAAGAGAGATGGAGGCGCGGGCGGACAACTCGGTTCGTGATGATCTTTGTCTGAAATATCGTCTTAGCTTAGTTGATGTAGACGTGACCATATTTTCCAGAAGGTGTTCCTAGCAGGAGTGTGAAGGATGAGGTGTGTGTGTGTGTGTGTGTGTGTGTGTGTGTGTGTGTGTGTGTGAATAGCATGTTTACTCGCAATGAGCTGCTTTGTCCTTTCCGGAATATTTGAGTTTATGTGTGGTTATAATTTCTCAGACAGCAGCTCCTCAGTGTTGAATGAACTCCATGTAAGCACGTGTTAATTAGATGTTCATGAAGCTCTTTAGGTGTTTAAGCTCAGTGCTGTAAGAGCAGTGGTCTATCTCTGTGTTAACACGAGTTGAGATTTGAGTCTGTTTTGGAGATGATGTAGGTGTTTTCTCCTCACTTTTATCTCGTTCATGACCACCATCCTGCCCCGCCTCTTCTTCTTCCCCCTTTCTCTCCTGTCAGTGATTCATCCTCATGCCGCAGCAATGAGTAACACGCACCCCAACTCCTCTACTTTAATCCCGGATGTGCAGGAGGTGAGGAACGTGAGCGTGGAGCTACTGCCCCTCAACCCCTGGGATGTGGTGCTGTGCGTGACGGGTACGCTGGTGTGCTGTGAGAACGCCTTGGTGCTCGCTTTGATCGCCCATACTCCGTCTCTGCGAGCGCAGACGTTTGCGCTTGTGGCCAGCTTGGCGTCTGCCGACCTGCTGGCCGGTCTGAGCTTGATCCTGAACTTCGTCGTCATCTACATGACGGACACTGACATCGTGACGTTGCTGTCAGCCGGCCTGCTCATCACCGCCTTCTCAGCCTCGGTGCTGAATGTGCTAGCCATCACGGTGGACCGCTACCTGTCACTGTACAGCGCTCTTACCTACCACACAGAGCGCGCCGTCACCTTCACCTACGTGGTGATGATACTCGTGTGGTCTACCAGTGCTGCGCTTGGTGCGCTGCCCGTGCTCGGCTGGAACTGTCTGCGTGACGAAACCACATGCAGCATCTGCCGGCCGGTGCACAAGAGCAACGCGGCCGCGCTCGCCGTCACCTTCCTCCTCGTCTTCGCCCTCATCCTGCAGCTATACCTCCAGATCTGCAAGATTGCCGTGCGCCATGCGCAGCAGATTGCGGTGCAGCGCCACTTCAAGGCCGCCTCTCACGCCGCTTCCGCAGCCAAAGGCGTCTCCACGCTGTCAGGCATTTTGGGCACGTTCGCGCTCTGCTGGGTTCCACTTGCCATGTACTCACTGGTGGCAGATACGTATTATCCAGCAACTTACACATACGCCACTGCTCTTCCAGCTATCTGCAGCTCCATGATAAACCCCATCATCTACGCCTTCAGAAACCCGGACATCCAGAGGTCACTGAGGCTTACCTGTTTCGGATGTATGCCCTACGGCTTTACAACGCGACCACGGACACCTAGTGACGTGTAACTCTTTTCTAAATGCAAAAGCTACGGCGGTAATCTTAAAATAACACTCCAGCAGTTTTGCGTCCGTATCTATAGCTATAGCTTCTGTAGCGTGTGCGATTACCAGAAACAAGAATTCCTGAGGAAAGATCTCGAAAACCAGAAACTCACTTTTAATGGAAGCCCCTTCGGTAGAATTCTTCATCCGAAGCCCTAATCTGACCTTTCAGAGACGAAACCAGTCTTTCAGAGGGATGTATTAGAGCGTACGTGTTGCGTGGGTCTGATCGTGCCACAGATATGCCAAATGATTGTGTAAAGTGTAAATAACTGCTTTTTACTGTATTGTTCCATATATATGACTTGTACATGAATTGAAGAAATTCAGGAAATATCCATAGACTTCTATTCTAAGTGAATACGGTGTGAATAAGATTTTCTCCTGTTTCCTCAGTACAGGTAAAGTTCTTGCGGTGGTAATCACACAGACAGAACAGCTACAGCTGATAGACATGGGGTTAAAAACTGCCGAGGTATGACCTTAACATGCCCAGAGGGTCCACATATTGTAATGATCATGCGTATGGAAGTTGTGCGCTGTCGGTGAAATCTGAGTGTAATGATCTTAAAATCACGGTGCGCTAGTGCTCATATCATGTCAACACGGTTCCATAGCTCCGGTTTAAATATGAAAGAAATAATGCTGACTCCCACTTCATGGACACTTATTTCAGCGCCAGACACAAATGTAGCATGAATCCTTTGTGGTCACTGTGAAATGCCTGCAGGCTTCCGAGACTTTCATCAGAACTGATGGAGAAGAGAGCTCATGAATGTTCAGTGCGTCGCTGAAGGTATGTTTGGAGATCGGTTCATTCACTTGAAACTCAGGTTTAAAGGCAGTCATGAGCGTGAAATGCTGCAATACTTGATATCAAATGTACGACGAGTGCTTTCGGTGGTGATAGAGCACGGTTCGGTCATTTTTCCGTATCTACTATACCCGATCATGAAATATCAGCGTTAGAGCAGAGAAATCCCCGAACTGTACTGAGCTCTGGCCTAGAGGTGTACGCGGTAGGCTTGTGTGATACTGACTCGTCTCTGCCTGTTATATATTATTTACAAAAACCGTGATGAATGCATTGAACTGTCAAGAACCAACAGCCCCCAAAAAACCGACAGGAAAGCGATCATTCCGCCATGTCGGGTGTAAGGAGAGTGTGGAGGAGTAATATCACAAGCTGAGCGGTCGGGAACTGCTTACCGGCAGAGCCCATCCCCAAAACTCCGAACCCAAATATATTTACCCGATGTGAACTGTATACGCGTCTCGCGGTTCACTAAAGCGGAACACGGCACTGATGGATGTCATTTCCCGTTAATGAGCTCAAAACCGTCTCCGTTCACCGTGACAGAAAACAACGAGCGCCGCAAGTCCAGGTGAGAGCGGTTGGAGATGGTGGAAGTGGGCGGGGCTTCCCAGCGATCCCGGGTTAATATCAGAGTTCGAAACACCTGCGCAAATCGTTCCAGATTCATGTGTCGACTGGATCATCTCTCGCTTTATTGGGGAGGAAAAGACGGATCTTCTGCGGTGTTTTTTTGAGTGAGCACTCGTACTAGCGTACTAAATTTCGTCGCTCGGATGTTAAATATCACACAAGTCTAGCGCACATTACCGCTCTCTTTATTCCACCGCAGTTGTTTTGAATGCACACCTTTACTCCGTCCCTCCAGGATGGCTGATGGGCAGCACAGCCTTAACCCAGAGCATAAACAACATGCATTTACGCGCTAACACTGAAGGATGTCGCTGAAACACATCCTGTGCTACAAAGGCATCGTAATGGGAAGCGTTTACACAGCAAAAAGCCTACAGTCTTTATATACACATGTATAATGAAGTTAATTCCACAGTGTTCATTCAACACCAAGTTGTTGTTTTTTTTTCGCTTTGTACGATAAACGTTATTCGCAGATGTGTTTCTGTAAGATATCGGTATTGCAGTTAGGCAGTGTGTTCACATAGGTCCAGCTCGGTAGTGTAGTTTCCGCATCTATTGCCAGTATTCTCAAGCTACATCTATTGTTAGCATTTCTGATGGAAACTTGCCAGAGAAATCTAATCTCATTAGTTACGGGGGTTTGGGTTGGTAGAATGTGAAAATCCTGAAATGTGTTCTATGCATTTGTATTCAAGTTTTGTCATGGCAACTACTAACTTTAATGTTAACACCAGCTAGCATTAGTTTTTCGAAGTCGCCCAGTGTCATGATTTATCTGCTTATAGTTTCAGCTAACGTTCCAGAACATCCTGGAAGTTAAGTGATAGCATTCATAAACAGGCGTTTCCTCGCCTCTCGTTCTTCTCTCTTGAAGACAAAAACGCAGCTTGCCATGTTAGCGAGAAACCACAAAAACGTGAACTCCTCCGTCCCGAACACCTGCTAACCGCTACGTATACCGCCTTAGATCGTCTAAACGCGGATTTTTACAGAAATACGGATTTCTGTAAAGCTGCTTTGTGACCACGAACGTTGTTGAAAGCACGATACAAATAAAATGTATTTGAACTGAATTAGTTTATGTGCAACATCCACCGTACACGTCCCTGAGAAGCAGCTGTTTCTATAGAAACGACAACGTATTAATATAAACCTGTGATTGATGCTAATGCTGTATGAGCTGCTGTTACAGACACGTCATCCAGACCTTCTGATACAAGAAGTAAAGAGCGATATGGTATAAACCGTTGTATCACGCAGCCCTAATGTTGTTCAGCCATGTTATGGACGTTAGACATCAAGAGTAAATGTACCGTGTGTAGAAACATTCCCTATAGACTCTTGCTAACTTTGCAAAAACAAACCACTTACGACCAGAGGTTAAAAATTTTCTGTCAAAATCCACTAAGTTGCATCATGATGTCAGTTTGGAGAGACGTAGAAATCTCGGATTAATTTTGCCTTACCCGTGTTCTCAGTGGCAATAACGTACCGTACTGTGTCTATTAATAACAAAAATGCATAATGAAGTAATAATATTCTTTTGTAAACCTATTAGAGGCAAATAAACCTGCTCTATGCTTGTCATCACATTTGTGATAAGTAGCTTGCTAGCCTGTAAGGTGTCACTGAGCACTTACAGATCTATGATATTATCTCAATACTGTGCACTGAATAATTGATCTCGTGGTGTATGCTTGAGTTTGTATGTTTGTAGATCAGCCAAAGAGCTAATTGTAAAAAAAAACAAAAAAAAAAACCAACAAAAATAATGTCCATTTTTTTAAAAGTGTGTTGTACAAACCGCACTATTCCAAATATCCTTGCTGATGGAAGACGTCAGTATGTTTGAATGTATGGTGCCAAGATCTTTCTGTTGAATGACGTCGAATTCTCTTCGTTGATTTTGTAAAGACACGTTTGCACTTCTGTTTAAGGTCGAATTCAAACCCGTGGTTAATAATTCAACAATTTTTTTTTAGAGTAAAATGTTTTGCATTTATTTTAAGTAGCTACTTGGGTGTTACATCGGATGTTTGCCTTGATCCACGATCCATATTCGAGTCATTTGCATTGATAAGATGGTTTTATTCATGTACGTATTTAAGTGTTTGTATAAATGTCATCTCATTGCTCCAAACACGTCTGCTTCTGCTGTGTTTTATTGTATAATACAGGAATTCTTAAGCTGTACTTAAATCTAATTCAAACTGAATCCAACTCAGACAATACTCAGATCAGACCAAACGCAGTGTAAAAGACCGGTGAAGAATGATATTTTGTTCTTGGAAAAGCTGAAGATTTTATTCGCGTAGTCCTCGTCTGAGACGCGCGATTTTAAAACCGTTCTGCTGGTCATCTCTTGTCACTTTTAGTTAGTCACGCGTGCCGTGACAGGCTACACACTCATCAATCGCACATTAATGACTTTGAGTAGTAGAGTAAACTGGTAGTGTCTGTTCTGTTGTTTCTCAGCTGAGCGTCCAGTGCTCCAGAGGGACGTCGGTAGGGAGCTGGACGAGGGCGAGGGCCAGATGGAGCTTCTCAGACGGAGGCCGAGTATTACGTCATATCCAGGGTGGGGATCTGTGGAAAGAAACCAGATTTAACACATTTCTTTTGCACAGTGGTGATGGACTCCTGTGCAGGCATTACGTTGGAATCCTTCTCGTTTTCCCTTCAATGAATTTCATATTTACGTAAAACAGCCTGGTCGCCCTGTAACTTCCACTAGCACTGACTACACCTGACAAACGTCCGACACTATCATGTCAAATTAGAAAACACATGAATATTCAGCAGCAGGACATTCACACAGACCCAGACGACGGCGTTAACGCTCGCTGCAGTGTGTTGTGACATCGCTGTAGTTATGACATCAATGTAATCTAATTTACCTGAATCGTAGCTGTTTCATGCTAGCGCTGAACAAGCAATAGTGGCTACAACAAAGATAGATGAATATATCATTAAGCTAATTGAACTTTTCCTCCTTTGTCCTGTCCAATTCATCGATCAGACCTCCGGGAAGAACTACATGTGCTCTCGTTCCAGTACTTGAGAACGTGGTTCGCTGTAAAGGTACTTTTTTTGAGTATAATTAAATCATAATTATAATGAAATGCCTCAGCATAATAAAGAGGTGCATATTATACGACACTAGCCTAAACCCGTGGAGATATTGCAATGTCACAGCTAACTATCCAACCTGCGGAAACATGTACGTGTAAGCATTAGCTAGCTGGGTAAGCTAAGCTAGTGCTTGTCAGATCTTAGTGCTAGCCAGATGTTTTACAGTATGAAAGCTCTTTTTAATTTTAAGATGTCACTTCGATGTTCACCTGCTGTGTAAATATCACTAAATATATCTATATATTTATATATATATGTCAATATAACTAAATATATCTAAGTGCTTCTACACTCTATAGGTCATGCTCAGTATAATGTGTAAGAGGTGTCTTTGCGAGATAGCTAGAAACATTTGATTTAACACAAACTATATAGTTAGCTAACAAAACTAGAAACCCCAAAAGCATTTGGCTATGGTAGGTAGCGAGCTGTTGCTAATGGAGGTGGTGTTTACGTCAGTATAGCTCACTGCGTTAGTTTACATCACTGTTCAAAAATGCGTTCCTCAAACATACACCATTTTCAGATGAGTCGTAGAAGTGTAAAAAGTCATTCGTAAAGTAATTACTCAAGCGGTTTTTCCACTAGATGACTGTATTTACTTTTACTATCGTCATTTTCTTGATCACTTCTTTAAGTTTTACACCAGTGAAGTATTAATAAAGCAGCAGTTCTTTTTGTATTCATATTTTGTAAAGTTCTAATGCATTTAGTTTAATGGAAGCGTTCATTGTAACTATGAAGTAGATGTGTATGGATTTCTACGTTTACTGCCAGAAGGTGACCGGAACGAGCGAGTGTGGCTAAATGCCGTAATTTGGAAATTGACTTACAGACGCCTGCTGTACGTTTATCACATTTTTTCACTATAGAAGCAAGACCTCTGTGCTGCTGTGGAGGGTCCAACACGGATACTGTAAAGGTTCGCGCCTTACCACAAACAGTTTTTATTCACGTCTTACCCTTACTTCAGCCTTTCGTTTCACCTGGATTCTGTTGATTTGTACCTCAGAACGTCTGCTGTAATCATACCATTACGCTTGTACTGAACATCTTTCCAACATGCAGCCCTGCATGACTCAAAGGGAATGATGTATAATCGCACCATCCAGTGTCACCCAGGTGAGGACGGGTTCCTTTTTGAGTCTGGTTCCTTTCAAAGTTTCCGTCTCATGTCGTCTCGGGGAGACGTCTCACCGCCGTCACCTCTGGCTGTTCATAAGGGATAGATCTATATCTATATCTAGATTTCTATAAAGCTGCTATGGGACAATGTCCATTGTTAAACGTCCTACACCTTGTCACTGTCAAACTATTTTAACTAAACAGAAACTTTCGAGTGTTGTTTTTAAACTTTCCAAAATCTAGACGTAAATCATAACTAAGTCAAGCAATATGCAGAAACGGCAGAATAAACATAGACGACGTGGAGTATCGTTCATAGCATTTTTTTACTCTGTTTTATTAACTACGCACACATGCATATTTGATCTGTATTTCTTCTATGTGATAAATAGTTCTTTTATACGTAGATACCCAAATTCATCTTACAAGCAGTGTTACAAAAATCTATACAATAAATTGTAAAACACATTAACAATGTAGTTATATATTACATATGGTAATGACGGATCACAACAGACCACCAGCTGTGCCGAGTCCAGCTGTGGGAGTATTTAGGTATGTTTACATACATCTAACCGCTGGAGGTGTGTGAAACACATCACAACATACACTTTAGACATTAGTAGCTCACTCTCTACCAACATCCAACCTCTACACACACACACACACACACACACACACACACACACACACACACACACACATTACTTAATGCCATCTTTGATCTTTAATTTTACAGAAAGAAAGAAAAGAAAAAAAAAAGAAGGTCATGACTTTCAGATTCAGATTCAGTAATGTCCATAAGCATCCGCTGAGAAGGATAAACAAGTCACTAAGTTACGCACCACAACACTCAACAATTAAACAAAGTGACAAATGAAGTATCTGATAATTGAGAGTTGTGGAAAGTGTGGTACAGCAGCGGTCGGAACGCGGTACTGCGGATCTGGTTATAGGTGTACTGCTGAGCGGCGTGTTCAGCACCCATAATAATAATAATAATAATAATAATAATAATAATAATAATTTACTGAGAGTATCACATACGCAGACGGACATCCTGGAGAGATTGGTAGTGGAAGCAGTACTCTATCATGCTTCTTATCTTTATATAAAGCTAATACGTGTGTGTATATACAGTATACAGTATATACCACTACTAAATGGATGTTTTGGTGAAATGTGTACTGTTACACGTTTATAATTCTCTGGACAAATATTAAAAACTCTAATCGAAAGCACACAACAAGTAAAGTATTCTTGGCAACGTTGAACAACTCTGAAGGAACAAATACATATATTGTATTTTTAAGCTCTCGCTGTATGATAGACTTCTGTGCTTACGTACAATATAAACGTCACCAACCAGCCAAACTGCTATTTCTTCTATTACTTCCATCCCTCACGCTCATCTTTCTTCTGCCATTCCACACGTCCTTTCTATTGCACGCTCCCTTCTTCCTCTCACTCAGGCCTGCCTTCGCTCCACTGCTCTTTTCCCTGCTCTTATTTTTACTCTTGTGTAGTTGGTAATATATGCGTCTGTCTGTCTGTCTGTCCCTCTGTCTGTCTGTCTGTTTGTCCCTCTGTCTGTTTGTCCCTCTGTCTGTCTGTCTGTCCCTCTATCTGTCTGTCTGTCCCTCTATCTGTCTGTGTGTCCCTCTGGCTGTCTGTCTGTGTGTTCCTCTGGCTGTCTGTCTAGCTGTCTGTCTGTCCCTATGTCTGTCTGTCTGTATGAAGAGAGTGTGTGTTCTGGTGCAGGAAATTAGCAGCAGTGTGTACAGCACGTGACCGGTCAGGTTCTCTCCTCAGTCAGACCACTCGTTCTCCTCGGGCTCGGAGTCCTCGTCTGATTCGCTGTACTCCACGGCGATGCGGCGAGACAAAATGGTGGCCACATCGTTACCCACTGGCTCCTTCTTCGCCTCCTGCTCTCTCTGCTCCTGCACTTTACGCAGCTGGATACCTGGTGAGGAGAGCAAAACCCAGATTGAGAAACTAATTTTATTTATTTATTTAGAATAAATGTACTTCATATGAAGCTAATTAACCAGGATAAATGAATAGCTAACCTACAGAGATAGTTATTAAACGTGTGAGTTTATTATATCATTTGTAGTAGTGTTTGTGATGTTGCATGATGTTTGCGATGTTGCGTGCTTCTCTGTTGCTCCTCCCACTGTTCACTTTGCAGGATTATGAGAGCCACCTGATCGTTGTTGCAGCTTGAGGTGGCGAAGGAGTATAAAAGAAACCAGAGTTCTCCAGGCAGGAGAGAGAGAGAGACAGACAGAGACTAAAAGCTCTTCCTTAGCGAGACTGTCATCAGTTGGTCCCAGTGTTATGCTGTGTGTGTGTGTGTGTGTGTGTGTGTGTATGTGTTAAGGGGAAACTCTAACCCTATCCTGTGTGAGATTCAGCTGGCCTGTGTGTGTGTGTGTGTGTCTCCAGTTTGTAATTTATACACTGAGTGTGCAGGTGCTGATTTAACAAGTTGGTTGAATGTGTTCGTTACTTGTTAGACAAGGCCTGTCCTGTAAATATCCTGGTGCCGGGTCATGGGCCGTGGTTTGATGACTCTTCCTTTGTTTTTGGTACAGTTTATTGTTAAAGAGTTTAGGGTGGGAGAATATGTAGGGAGTGGGATGCCAGTTTATTTGATCGTTGTTTATTTCTATTTTCGACTAGAGAGGGCGTGAGGGAAGTCCCCCCGTCTTTATTTTCTCTTTCATTTTGATGACAGGTAAGGTGTGTCCAAACGCCGGTAGGAAGAATCTTTTGTTTGTTGTTTTGGCCATTTATCCTTCCCGAAGCCTTTGTTTGTATCTCAGCAGGTGTAAAGAAAAAAATCAACCTGTTACTCTTTTTGTAATCCCTTAAATCTGGTGTCTACTGTGCTTTGTGCTTCCCCTGGGATCTGGAGACAGGAGTTCTCTCTCTCTCTCTCTCTCATTTTCACACTGTTCCTAAAGGCTATGAGTGACCTTAAAGCAGCAGTACGTAACTTTCTGGGGCTTTGGAGACATTATGAGTTGAAATATTTTCTCCCACATATTAATACAGTTTTATACGTCCGCAATGTTTTTACGCCATATAAACAGCAAAATAACAAATTCCCCAGTACTTCCATGACGGATATTTCACAATGGTCAGCAGTAGCTATCTCTGCTCTAAATGCTCACCTCTGCGGATTGCAGCCAGCAGGTCGCTGCGAGCGTCGCTTATGGGTATCAGGGGCACCGTGCCCTTCCTGGGCAGTGTACCCTCTCCAGATGGATGCGCAGCAGCTCTGGCCGGTGATGGAGCGTGTGTGGGGGGTCCTGGAGGTGGAGGGGGCGGGGCAACTGGAGGACCTCCAGCGCTCACAGGGTGGGAAGGAGACGGGACGTAAGCTGAAGGTGGTACAGGGGGAGGAGACGGGCTGTAGGGACGTGACAGAGCTGACACTGTCCCCGGTGCCAGAGCCGGAGGAACAGAGGTGCTGTCGAAGGCTGTCTGAGCCGAGGGGATTACTGGGGGAGGAGGAGGAGGAGCAGGAGGGATGAAATGTTCCTGCATCGGATGGCCACTGGAATGTTAAAGGGAAGAAGTGCAAAATCAAAGATCTAAGAGTCATGGTACATTACTGTGTATGACTCCTCTCCATATTTCCCCATGTTCCCCGTTCACGTTCTTCATGGAAATTTATTAAAAAGAAAGGAGTCATTAAATCAATATGTATATATTATTGTGTCCACTGTACATGTGCGATATGTATATTGGCTATTTGTATAGTGGGACTGTACATTGTTGTTTGTTGTATATATATATATGCGTGTATATTTATATATATATATATATATATATAGTTTGCGCTTATGTCTATACATATTTATACATCTTGTAAATACTCTTTATATATCCCTGTATTGTTCTCCTTATTATGTCTTTTTCCTTCTCCTGTCTTGCTGCTGTGACGCCCTAATTTCTCCATCTGGGGATTAATAAAGTTATCTTAAAGGAACATGACTGCCATGACATATTTTAAAGGGTCACATTTCCGAAAAAAAAGAGACAGTCTTGAGAAGAGATTTGTTTGTACCTGTAATCTTTGGCAGCAGAAGGTCGGGGACCATTAACGGAGGGGTCAGGGGGCGGAGCTCCATGATGCTGTTGCACCCGGCCCAATGAGTGTTGGCGGGTGCTGGCGGAGGTGGAGACAGGGGGCCGATACGCACGGTCCAGGGACTGGGTCTGGGTGGGGCCGGTGTCCTTCCCATCACTTCCTGCTCCACCTGTATCCTGAGGGTGGTTGGGGCTGGTGGGGTACGAGTGCTCATCCGACATTCCAGACCTGCATGGGGAGAGGATAGAAGTAGAACGGAGGAAAGAAAAGAAAGAACATCGTCCTAGTTAGATCATTTCAGCTATTTAAAAAAAAAAAAACACAGAATTGTATTTTCTCTGGAAATCCCTGACCTGTCCGGAGATAAGGAGCCTTCAGACGAGACGCCGTGGTATGGAGACGGCGTGAGGCGAGTGTCTGGACGGAACTCCTTGTCATAAGCCATCATGTTCCACTCCTGACGCCGGTTTCGAGCCTTCCTCACCTTCTTCACTTCTCGAGTCGGATCTTCGAGATGTTTCTGCTCTTGCTAACATCGACATAACAACAGGGAACGTGTTACTAAAACGAGCAGTCCACGCCGTCGCTGTAACGTCCTCATGTAGATAAACTTCCCCTGAAATCAAAATCAGTCTTACAGAATAAAATACGTTGCCATACGGAATCAAATCATGGCTAAGAAGCCATTTCATGAGGACTTTCAACATAGTTCATGCTGATGATGGTCTCATTTAGGTTTAGCTTCACTGAAACCTTCAATGACTCCAACGAGGCACTTTGTTAGCCAGTTTCAGCCCACAGATCAGCTGTTTAGAAAGATCAGCAGAATGAGACGGCTGCTGATGCACCATCTGCGCTATAATGGGGACGATGTGGCATTTTAAACCCTCTCTGAGAGAAATGAGACTTTATTAAAGATATGACTAGCTGACAGCTTATCAGGGAAAGATTCTCTTAAATTAGATTCTTTTATTTTTACATCTCTCTCTCTCTCTCTCTCTCTCCATCTACTATTCTTCTGCATGCTTCTCCTTCCTCGCTCTGTTAGCCGAGCTAGCATCAAAATATACCCTGACAGCAGGGGTGGATCAGAGAGCTGTTAAAGACAAGCAGGGCACAAATCCTGACACAGCTAATGGCAAGCTACAGTCAGAAAGAGAGAGAGAGAGAGAGAGAGAGAGAGATGAGAAAACCTGGGACACATGACAAATCACACACACACACACACACACACACCTTCTGCCTTCTCTTTTCCTTTCTCTTGTTCTCTGTGGCCTGCAGCATTTTCTCCTTCCAGAGGTTAAAGAAGTACGAGGGATCTGTATAAAACTTCAGGCCGTCCTTCTTGTCGTCTCTGTAACGCAGTGAAGCAAAGACTTAGACGTGCTCAGGCTCCATATTATTCAGAGCTTTAGCATTACCATAACGTTTAACAGACAGACATCTGATCAGGGCTTCTTCAGTTCCTTAAAGCTGTAAGTGGGCGGCGCTCCATCACTCTTGGTTTAGAGGAAAGCGCTATCTGCCCTCTTCCACATACATGAGCGCACGGATGCCCACGATTGGCTAGTGTCGCTGTGATTGACCGGAGAGAGAGAGAGAGAGAGTATGCCCCTCCCACTGAGACAGCAAGGTCGATTTTGCTCTTTTGTCTCCTGGACACGTATTTCTGAGGCATTGTTGGGATCCGAACTCATGATCTCCTGATGAAAGGGTGAACGCTTTTCTGTCTCCGGACTCGGGAGCAGATGTATAATAACTATCATTTAATCATAACTCATATCTGCCGGGTCAGAACGGTGTGGGCGTGTCAGATAACCTGAGGATTGATATCATGAAATCTTCGTATATAATGTTTTTTTTTACAAACTGTGACGGCAAGCAGCCGATGCGATGTTAAAATTTTGTGCGTTTAATTCTTTTTACAGGTTTCATATTTTTTTCCTCCTTTTCAGTGTTAATTATTTATTTGCTTGTAAATAAATATCGCCAAGCCCTAGGGCTAGAACTAGAAAGTGCACTTTACAGGTGATTTGCATC
>CM022769.1:25392288-25459788 GCA_012411365.1 Ameiurus melas | reverse complement strand
CATCACCGTAGTTATCTGAGTAGAAGACGAACGCGTTTTTATTCTGTCACCTGCTCTGAAAGCGTCAGATTTCCCCCGAGAATTCCCGCCACTTCACTTTTCACTTCATTGACAACAAATCTGTATTTAGTTCTGAGGTCTGATTCTTTTCACTGAAAATCTCATAATTATAAAAAATATAATAATCCGTATTATATTGGTTAAAATGTTTTAAAGGCAAATCTGACCTCGAGAAAGTACAAAAGCGAATAAAAGTCACTGGCAAAAAATCAAATAAAACATTTTTACATTTAAGAAATGTCATGTGATGAACCCCTGCGTGTTTACTCAACACTGACTTCAGCACTGCAACACTGTGAGCATTAACACGGGTGTTGATTAAAGATGGGGATTATGATGTTGTTGTTGATGATGATGATGATGATGATGATGATGTACTGGTGTTGATTAAAGATGGGGATTGTGATGTTGTTGATGATGATGATGATGATGTACTGGTGTTGATTAAAGATGATGATGATGATGATGATGATGATGATGTACTGGTGTTGATTAAAGATGATGATGATGATGATGCTGATGATGATGATGATGTACTGGTGTTGATTAAAGATGATGATGATGATGATGCTGATGATGATGATGATGATGTACTGGTGTTGATTAAAGATGATGATGATGATGATGATGATGATGATGATGTACTGGTGTTGATTAAAGATGATGATGATGATGATGCTGATGATGATGATGTACTGGTGTTGATAGTGGTGTTGATTATGATGCGATGATGATGATGGTATGTACTGGTGTTGATTAAAGATGGGGATTGTTGTTGTTGATGATGATGATGATGATGTACTGGTGTTGATTAAAGATGATGATGATGATGATGCATGATGATGATACTGGTGTTGATTAAAGATGATGATGATGATGATGCTGATGATGATGATGTACTGGTGTTGATTAAAGATGATGATGATGATGATGCTGATGATGATGATGTACTGGTGTTGATTAAAGATGATGATGATGATGATGCTGATGATGATGATGTACTGGTGTTGATTAAAGATGATGATGATGATGATGCTGATGATGATGATGTACTGGTGTTGATTAAAGATGATGATGATGATGATGCTGATGATGATGATGTACTGGTGTTGATTAAAGATGGGTATTGTGATGTTGATGATGATGATGATGATGATGATGATGATGATGATGTACTGGTGTTGATTAAAGATGGGGATTGTGATGATGATGATGATGATGATGTACTGGTGTTGATTAAAGATGATGATGATGATGATGATGATGTACTGGTGTTGATTAAAGATGATGATGATGATATACTGGTGTTGATTACCATTACGTCACTCATTTTAAGATGCACTCCAGGGGAACTGGGGTACTACTCTCAGACACGTTTACACACCGGCGATATTAGAGCACCTATGACGTCATAGCTCCACAATTCAAATTCACGCTCAATTCGGTATTAACGGCAGCGGCAACATCAAAGAGCAACGCTTTATATTTCTACACTAGGTGACCGAAGGCAGTGTGACTGGTCACAGTGCACTGACCGAAAAATGCGGAATTTCCGTAGATTTAGTGATGAAAACCTCCAGCACTAACCTGCAGCAGCTGTGATGCGCTCCTCCCTCTCTGTTCACTCCAGCAGCAGCTCCTCGGTTAAATACACCTCACGAGCCATGGGCTTTAGCGACCTGCGCCATGGTCACGGTGTGATTGTGGACACGGTGCTGAGGAGGAGGAGGAGGAGGAGGAGGAGGAGATCAGGAGCGGCTCTACTGAGAATCGGATGGAAGGGGGCGCGCCTCCTCCGCGTGCACGCGCGCGCGTTTCCTTGGCAGCGAGCGCACCGCAGCAGAGACGCCACCGCGCACGCGCGGAACCCGTCGACCACCACCCCAGCGGGGAAAATGGGTGAAATAAATGTATTGGATTCGTTCTGGTTCGAAGCGACAGCTTCAGCTTCCCGTTTTAAGCGTGTGTTATTCTTCGATAGACTGTTTATTGGACAGATTATTCATGTCACGGCTCGTGGTGCGGCAGGACTTCCTCTTGCGGATGATCCTCTTGTGGAACCTGGAAAGAACCAGAATGATTCATCTGGGCTGAAGGTTCACTGTAGACACATTCAGATGGAAAAACAGCTCCATTCAAACATGTTGTGGGAGACACGATCATGCCAAAGTTTTGCACAGCACACATTCCTGAATAAATTAAGCTCTTTTCTCAAAACCATTCCTGAATGGCCAGGATTTGGCCAAAAAAAAAAAAAACTTGAGTAGAAACGACAGGAGTGAAAAGTAATGAGCTACATGTTGCTCTCAATCCAGTACCTAAGTACAGAAATCACTGTAAAGATACTGTTTGAGTAATTAAATCATAGTACTGTTAGAATAAAACAACAACAACAACAACAACATTAACCCCATTCAGTATAACGTGTAAAGGGCGTCTTTTCTAGAGAGCTAGCTAACGAACCTACCAACCAGCTTTCTGAGTGAGCGAGCCAGATGTGTTAATACTGGAGGTGGTGTTCACAGATGTGTTAATACTGGAGGTGGTGTTCACACGTGTTAATACTGGAGATGGTGTTCACAGATGTGTTGATAATGGAGATGGTGTTCACAGATGTGTTGATAATGGAGGTGGTGTTCACAGATGTGTTGATAATGGAGGTGGTGTTCACAGATGTGTTGATACTGGAGATGGTGTTCACAGATGTGTTGATAATGGAGGTGGTGTTTACAGATGTGTTGATAATGGAGGTGGTGTTCACAGATGTGTTGATAATGGAGGTGGTGTTCACAGATGTGTTGATAATGGAGGTGGTGTTCACAGATGTGTTGATAATGGAGGTGGTGTTCACAGATGTGTTGATAATGGAGGTGGTGTTCACAGATGTTTTAATACTGGAGGTGGTGTTCACAGATGTGTTGATAATGGAGGTGGTTTTCACAGATGTGTTGATAATGGAGGTGGTGTTCACAGATGTGTTCATACTGGAGGTGGTGTTCACAGATGTGTTGATAATGGAGGTGGTGTTTACAGATGTGTTGATAATGGAGGTGGTGTTCACAGATGTGTTAATACTGGAGATGGTGTTCACAGATGTGTTGATAATGGAGGTGGTGTTTACAGATGTGTTGATAATGGAGATGGTGTTCACAGATGTGTTGATAATGGAGATGGTGTTCACAGATGTGTTGATAATGGAGGTGGTGTTCACAGATGTGTTCATACTGGAGATGGTGTTCACAGATGTGTTGATAATGGAGGTGGTGTTTACAGATGTGTTGATAATGGAGGTGGTGTTCACAGATGTGTTCATACTGGAGGTGGTGTTTACAGATGTGCTGATAATGGAGGTGGTGTTCACAGATGTGTTAATACTGGAGGTGGTGTTCACACGTGTTAATACTGGAGATGGTGTTCACAGATGTGTTGATAATGGAGGTGGTGTTTACAGATGTGTTGATAATGGAGGTGGTGTTTACAGATGTGTTGATAATGGAGGTGGTGTTCACAGATGTGTTAATACTGGAGGTGGTGTTCACAGATGTGTTGATAATGGAGATGGTGTTCACAGATGTGTTGATAATGGAGGTGGTGTTCACAGATGTGTTGATAATGGAGGTGGTGTTCACAGATGTGTTGATAATGGAGGTGGTGTTTACAGATGTGTTGATAATGGAGGTGGTGTTCACAGATGTGTTCATACTGGAGGTGGTGTTCACAGATGTGTTAATACTGGAGATGGTGTTCACAGATGTGTTGATAATGGAGGTGGTGTTTACAGATGTGTTGATAATGGAGATGGTGTTCACAGATGTGTTGATAATGGAGATGGTGTTCACAGATGTGTTGATAATGGAGGTGGTGTTCACAGATGTGTTCATACTGGAGATGGTGTTCACAGATGTGTTGATAATGGAGGTGGTGTTTACAGATGTGTTGATAATGGAGGTGGTGTTTACAGATGTGTTGATAATGGAGGTGGTGTTCACAGATGTGTTCATACTGGAGGTGGTGTTTACAGATGTGCTGATAATGGAGGTGGTGTTCACAGATGTGTTAATACTGGAGGTGGTGTTCACAGATGTGTTGATAATGGAGGTGGTGTTTACAGATGTGTTGATAATGGAGGTGGTGTTCACAGATGTGTTGATAATGGAGGTGGTGTTTACAGATGTGTTGATAATGGAGGTGGTGTTTACAGATGTGTTGATAATGGAGGTGGTGTTCACAGATGTGTTGATAATGGAGGTGGTGTTCACAGATGTGTTGATAATGGAGGTGGTGTTCACAGATGTGCTGATAATGGAGGTGGTGTTCACAGATGTGTTAATACTGGAGGTGGTGTTCACACGTGTTAATACTGGAGATGGTGTTCACAGATGTGTTGATAATGGAGGTGGTGTTTACAGATGTGTTGATAATGGAGGTGGTGTTCACAGATGTGTTGATAATGGAGGTGGTGTTCACAGATGTGTTGATAATGGAGGTGGTGTTTACAGATGTGTTGATAATGGAGGTGGTGTTCACAGATGTGTTGATAATGGAGGTGGTGTTCACAGATGTGTTGATAATGGAGGTGGTGTTTACAGATGTGTTGATAATGGAGGTGGTGTTCACAGATGTGTTAATACTGGAGGTGGTGTTCACAGATGTGTTAATACTAGAGATGGTGTTCACAGATGTGTTGATAATGGAGGTGGTGTTTACAGATGTGTTGATAATGGAGGTGGTGTTCACAGATGTGTTAATACTGGAGGTGGTGTTCACAGATGTGTTAATACTGGAGGTGGTGTTCACAGATGTGTTAATACTGGAGATGGTGTTCACAGATGTGTTGATAATGGAGGTGGTGTTTACAGATGTGTTGATAATGGAGGTGGTGTTCACAGATGTGTTAATACTGGAGGTGGTGTTCACAGATGTGTTCATACTGGAGGTGGTGTTCACAGATGTGTTCATACTGGAGGTGGTGTTCAAGTATACTTTACCTGTGCACACAGTTGTTGACTCATCTCCCCTCAGATTCAGTACTTGGATGGTGGTCCTGCGTGAAATTCTCAAAATACCTACAAGATGGCGCCATTTATCTGTGTATCCGATATTACAAAACCGATATCCAATTATTTTCAGTACTGAGCTGGAAAATGCCAATGAATGATAAGTTTACTGTGAACACTCTTCCCTCTTTGTTTATGTGTTTCGACCAGGTACAGACAGATGAAGCCCCTCCTTTGTCTCCCCGAATGCCATTTGCTGGCATTTACATATCTTCCCAAATAACATTTGCTCGTATTCCTATGATTTCCTGAAAACCATATATGGAGTTGCTACTCTCGCCTTATGCAAATGTGCCCTTCCGCCTAGCCAATCAATAGTTAACCCTCTTGTCTCTGTTGTGTGTCGAGCACGATACATACTCTGCCTTTCTTTGAACAAATCAGAGGTCTTATCATTTGAATTTTGTGTGTCTGTGTGTCACTTAGCAAACTCTCCCAAGGCGTTGGTGCGTGAAGTGTGCGGTGGGGCGAGAACACTGTCTTTTTCTGTACTTTCGTTTTCTCTTTTCTTAAAAATTTTAACCCAAAGATTTTCAAATCCTATCAGTCAGTATGGCTAATCTCGAGTGCCCTTCCTGTGAGTCGTACAGATGAAAGCTCAGACCCTTGCAACACATCGAGTCAGGATAAAATATCCGTACGCAGTTCCTCTTGAGAGGAACAGCCATTGTATCAAGGAACTCTGGCACCGGTATGTCTGGGTAATCTATCCAATATAATAATGGGTTTGAACAAAGCACTTAGAGCTATATTGCATTTATGCAGCTTTTTTCAATCACTACCATACAACTGGGGCAGCGTGGTGGTGGTGCAGTGGATGGAGTTACCACCTCACAGCTTTAGGCACCGGGGTTTCATCCTGAGCTCTGGTTACTGTTCACTTTCATTTGTTCTCCCCATGTCTGTGTGGACTTTTCAGCTACTCCACTCCCCCCCCCGTCTCCCAAAAAAACATGCCAGGAGCAGAGTCGGTTTTGCTAAAAGATGTGAATGAGGATTAAAATGTGTTTGATGCCATGTGATGGACTGGCGTCCCATCCAGGGTGCATTTCAACCCGACCATATACAACTGATATACAACTGAAACAATCTGCTAAAACCTCTGCTTCTGTTTTAAAAATGAACCATTTTATAGCAGTTAGCATTAAGAAATAAACGACCAGTTAACAGAAATAGCTAAACTCCTTCTGTAAATGCATGTAAATATATCACATTATTATTGTGGTACAATACATACATGTAAGCAAACATTAAATACTAAAAAATACGGACATGCTTATAATATCATGTTCAATATCAATTACTTAACTGAAGTATTTATTGATCGAGATGGTCACGGCACAAAGACCGTGCTCCTCATTGAGCAAACTGTCCCATGAGAGGAGGGACTAGAAGCTGCCTTTGAGAGGAAGAAGCTGAAGTACTCAGATCTTATCACTGATCATCTACTTGGTAGAAGTAGGATTGCGTGACTTTGTCGGAACATCAACATGGCCTCCGGAGGGATATGGGATTAACTTTGTACCTCGAACAGTGAAGGCTACAGCAGGGGGAAGAGCCTTCGCTTATAGAGCCCCACAGTTATGGAACAGTCTTCCTATTAGTGTTCGGGACTCAGACACAGTCTCAGTGTTTAAGTCTAGGCTTAAAACGTATTTGTTTACTCAAGCCGACCCTGACTAGATTCTATTTTACTACTTCGCAGTCATAATAATCTTTTTTTTCTCCCTCTCTCCTTCTGCCGAGTCACACACGAATTTATGGAGATACTAGAGATCCAGATCCTTTCTGCCTCTGGATGGAGATCAAATCTTCTCCAATTCCAGACTACTGGGACTACGGCTGCTCCTAAGGCCATACAGACTTCATATACATCCATACTGTACTATTTCACACTATCTGTTGTTACCCAGATGAGGATGGGTTCCCTTCTGAGTCGGGTTCCTCTCAAGGTTTCTTCCTCTTAAAACATCTCAGGGAGTTTTTCCTCGCCACCGTCGCCACTCAGTGGCTCGCTCAGTTGGGATAAATTCACACCTTTTATATCTGTATACCGTGTTGATATTTCTGTAAAGCTGCTTTGAGACAATGTCTATTGTAAAAAGCGCTATACAAATAAAACTGAATTGAATTGGCAAGGCCGAAGGACGGGCAGGATAATCCTATGGGCACCAGAGGAGGTGCGACAGGCAGTAATGCCATAGCAGGTCAATATCTACCTGTGCGATTAACATGTCACAAAAAAACCAGACATATACTTTAAAATGAACGCAACACTAAATTAAAAAGCCTTTGAACATATCTCCCATTTAAAACAAATGAAGAGGACTCGTAGCAGTGAGGAAGCTACAAGATTTCTGATTCTTACAATCAGACTCTACTGATGTTATCCATGGAGCTAGCAAAATTACTAACACCTTCTTTCATCATCTCGTCTTGTTTGTGCACCCGATTGGAGCCACTGAACCCTGAAACGCCGTTGGCATTAGTGTCTGTGAAGCTCCTCTCACACAGCACAGGGGTAGGTGTAACCGAATAAATCTGACAGGCTGAGTTACTACGCACAGGATTATCTTGTTTGTGATAGCTACAGCGCAGGTAGCGGGAGAAGGCATGGCGATAGTTCTTGTTGAACAGGGTGTAGATGAGCGGGTTGACTCCAGAGGAAACGTAGCCCACCCATACGAAAATGTCCATTAGTCTGAGCAAGCGTTTACTGCATCCGTCCTGGCACATGGCAATCAGCACATTGGTGATGAAAAACGGACACCACATGACCAGGAAGAGGAAAAAGACCACACCCAAGACCTGAGAGGCCCTGCGCTCATTCTTGATGGCCTGTGCCATGCGCCGTTTCCCTTGACCTCGTGGACCTGTGCACTCACGGACCCTTAGTGGAGGGCTGAGATGCTGCAGCACTCCTTTTCTTGGAGAATTAGAATGAGAAGAAGGTCCATCACTCAGGAGGCTGGGTTGAGGCGATGGCTGCTTGGTGTTAGCACAGTTCCTGTGCTCAGTGGAAAAGGTGGCCAGATGCTGCTGGAGCACCCGCATGGTCAGGCAGTAGCAGACCACCATGATTATGAGGGGGAGGAAGAACACCACGGAGGAACCCACCAGTATGAAGCGTGGCTCAGTGAGGACACAACTCCCGTTCACCAGGACCTTCTGTTCATCCTGCAGGCTGATCACAGGGACGGGCAAGGAGATGACTGGAAGAACACAGAGCTCAGCGAATGAGGAGGAGGAGGAAGTGAAACAGAACAACAGTGAAGGGTATTTTTTTTTATCACTTCAGATGACTATGAGTGTCTGTGATTGAGCCACAATATTTTAATGAAGAAGTTAACTACATATGAAACAGAGATCTACTCTGTCCTCTCTTTACCCTGTTAAGACAGTACATTGAACTAAACTTTGGAGGATGACATACCCAGAGAGATGGTCCAGACTGCAGCTACCTTGGTCATGGCCTTGTAGGTGGAGCGGATGGTGCGGCTGTGCTTGATGGGGCTGCGAATGCCGACGTAGCGGTCCAAAGAAATGGCACACAGGTGCATGATGGAAGCGGTGCAGAAGAACACATCTAGGAAGATCCACATGGGGCACAACACATGGGGCAGAGGCCACGAGTAATCTGGATACAGGCGTGCAAGATACGTGTAGAAAACTAGGATCAGTTTTTTGCATTTTAAGTCCAGTCAGGTTTATGTATGGTTATATGTGTTCAGAATACAGAGCATTCAAAATGTGACTGAAATTATATATACATTATATACACTTCCCAAGAAATGTGAGGAAGAGTACAGACACATGGAAGTAGGAAAAAAGCATGTTGGGAAAAAAAGAAATAAAGGGTAAAATAAAGATAAATAGTCGACTCCAGTGAAGTTTATTGATCATATGCACAGGAAATGGAAATGATTATGGTGAGGTTCAAGTGAATTACTTCTCACACACACACACACACACACACACACACAACAACAACAACAACAACAACAACAACAAAATAGGTTAAAATAAATATAGTATATATGTAAGTGAGGAATGAGGGAACAAAAAGGTGAATACAACACAAAGTATTTCGCTAAAGTAAGGTGTAAAGTGACCATTGCAATGACAAATAACCTCTAATCCTCATAAAGAGAACCGTTTGATACTGGACAGATGGGCTTCTAATTCATATTTCGAGGTGTATAAATGGAGAAGTGACAGAAGTGCAATCAGCGTAAAGAGCTTTATATCAGTGTATTCACTTAGTGTCCATGGAGATTTAATGGAGATTAAACATAAAGTGATCCGATAGTGTACAGATATAATGAATCCCACTCAGTTTCACCTCTAGAGCAGTTGAATTGTGTAATCGCTTGGAGACAAATACAATTACTTGTTCAAATATTAAAAGGGGATATTTTAATGCTTAAGACCCGACATATACGGAGCTGTCCACTTTCCCTACTCGAGTTTATTGTTGTGAACTCAGAGTGAAAGGAATGAACAGTGAGGGGAAAAAAGTATTCGATCCCCTGCTGATTTTGTACGTTTGCCCACTGATAAAGAAATGATCAGTCTATAATTTTAATGGTAGGTTTATTTGAACAGTGAGAGACAGAATAACAACAAAAAAATCCAGAAAAACGCATGTCAAAAATGTTATAAATTGATTTGCATTTTAATGAGGGAAATAAGTATTTGACCCCCTCTGCAAAACACGACTTAGTACTTGGTAATGACTTAGTAATGACTTTTCATTTTCAATGCCCTGGCTGAGGGAAGGAGGTTCTCACCCAAGATTTGACGGTACATGTCCCCGTCCATCGTCCCTTTGATGCGGTGAAGTCGTCCTGTCCCCTTAGCAGAAAAACACCCCCAAAGCATAATGTTTCCACCTCCATGTTTGACGGTGGGGATGGTGTTATTGGGGTCATAGGCAGCATTCCTCCTCCTCCAAACACGGCGAGTTGAGTCGATGCCAAAGAACTCCATTTTGGTCTCATCTGACCACCAGAGGACAACTGGGTGAAAGTGTTGTGGTCAGATGAGACCAAAATGGAGCTCTTAAAATTATAGACTGATCATTTCTTTGTCAGTGGGCAAACGTACAAAATCAGCAGGGGATCGAATACTTTTTTCTCCCACTGTATCTTTGTACACGAGGTGTGTACAAACTCAGATGACAGTTTAGTGTTTAAATATTTGAAGTAAACACACACACACATGCACAATAAACTCAACCTTAATCTGCAAGTCACAGTTCAAACACTGAATATAAAATCTAGAAGTAAGGAACTCACTATGGAGAACGTTGATCAGTGCTGCTGGCATGACCAGGACTCCCACGAGCAGGTCTGCTACAGCCAGAGAGCGCAGGAAAAAGTTGGTGGCATTGTGCAGCTTCTTCTCCAAGGACACTGCCAGTATCAGCAAAATATTCCCACCAATGGTGAAGAAGATGATGACCAGAATGATCAAAGCAGGCCAGTTCTTTCCTTTACTCATGCAACTGGTTACCAGTCCTGAATAATTGGATCCAGAATGGTTCTGGTTGTTGGGATTAGCACAGTGTAATGAAGCCATAATAAGACATACAGTCTTCCAGGATTCACCATTTCAGTATTTTGGCTGCCAGGTGAGTTCATATCAGGGTTCTGTTTAGCTGGGAGGGGCTTATTATTCAGAACTATGCCACTTTAAAGCGGAGCAGACATTGGAGGAGAAAACACACACACACACACACACGCATGCCTATTGATAAAGACACTACTTTTTCCAACAGAGAATGACTCTTCTTGACATAGACAATGGAAACCAGCCCAAAGTGTTCATGCATGCAGTTATAAGGTAATGTTATGAGCATGTGTTATGTAAACCAAATGGGAAATGACTAACCTGATGAATCTGTGTTAAGTACCCTTAACACATAAAGAGTTAGAGAACAGTCGAAAAACATGTGTTCATGAGCAATAAATCCACATGGAGAAAGCGGTTGAGGAAAAAATGAGAAAAAGAAAGCACTAATCAACATGGAGAAAGTTTGCTCTGAATTTGAAACATGAGCAACTCATGCACAGAAGATCATGCTGGCTGTGAAGGGGAAAAAAAGGAAAAAGTGGAGCAGGAGAGGAACTGGAGAAGGAGAGATGGAGAGGAACTGGTGAAAAAGAGCTGAAGAGGAGCTGGGGTGGAGAGCTGGAGAGGAGCAGGAGAGGAACTGGAGAGGAACTGGAGAAAAAGAGCTGAAGAGGAGCTGAAGAGGAGCTGAAGAGGAGCTGAAGAGGAGCTGGAGTGGAGCAGGAGAGGAACTGGAGAAGGAGCGGAAGACGTGTGAGGAACTGAGGACAAGTTGAAATAAACTGTGTCCGGTGCGAGATGAGGAAGAACAGGGAGGGGATGGAAGCTCTGATTCGTGTGATATTATCTTGCAGTGACAAGATGAAAAATGACTGAGAGATAAAAAAAATATATATATATATATATATATATATATATATATATATATATATATATATATATATATATATATATATATATTAAGATATTATCTCACAATTATGAGAAACAGAGTTCGAACTTCTGCGTGATTTCTTTGAACATAACTCACAATTACGAGATAAATCTGTTTAATATGATCTCATATATGATGGAAACAAGCTTCCGTAGTGAATTCATTCATTTATGATGATGATGATGATGATTATTATTATTATTATTAACACCGATTGCGAGTAAACACACACACACACACCCCAGGCAGGGGCACGAGGCTGTCGGTCTCGGTCACGTGACTCAGGCGCATCAACGCGCGGCTCGAGCCTTGTTTCTCAGACATCAGCGCTCGCGCACAGCTCAGCCTCAGTCATGTCGCCGCGCTGAGATTAGCTTAGCTTAGCTGCAGCTCCGTCTTTAACAACATTAGCATGAAATATGGAATAAAAAGCAGGAAACGATGAATCTCCGGGGATTCTTCCAGGATTTCAATCCGAGGTAAACACCCGCAGCGCTGTGTTTGTATTGATTTATTGATTGATTGATTGATTGATTTATGGTGTTTATGGTGTTATGTACTCGGTTGTGTTTAGCACGTTAGCTTGCTAGTCCTGTTCCAAGGCCTAGCATTAGCATCCTGACAGGACAGCTCTGTTTAGCTGTGTTAGCATAATCTTAGTCTCCCTCCTTTGTTACATTCACAACTTAAAATAACTAATAAATATCACAGCAGTTAGGGAGAGGGGTTTATTTCACCTGCTGCTGGGAGAGAGATAACCCCCTAACCCCTATAACCCCCTAAACCTTTATAACCCCCTAACCCTAATCCCCTTAACCCCTATAACCCCCAAACCATAACGCCCTAAACCCCTATAATGCCCTAAACCCCTATAACACCCTAACCCTAATCCCCTATAACACCCTAACCCCCTATATCCTCCAAACCCCTATAACCCCCTAAACCTAACCCCCTATATCCCCCTAGCCCTAAACCCCTACAACCCCTATAACCCCCTAACCCTCTAACCCCAACCCCCTTAACCCCTATAACCCCCAAACCATAACGCCCTAAACCCCTATAACCCCATAACACCCTAACCCCCTAACTATAAACCCCCTAACCCCTATATCCCCTAACCCTAACCCCCTAAACCTAACCCCCAATATCCCCCAAACCCCTAAACCCCTTTAACCCCTAAACCCCTATAACCCCCTAAACCTACCCCCTATATCCCCCTAGTCCCAAACCCCTATAACCCCCTAACCCCTATAACCCCCAAACCATAACGCCCTAAACCTCTATAACTCCATAACACCCTAACCCTAACCCCCTATAACCCCTAACTATAACCCCCTAACCCTAACCCCCTAAACCTATAACCCTCTAACCCTAACACCCTACCCTTCTGCTGTTACACACTTCTACATGTGTGGAGTCTAAACAATTATAAATAAATAATATCAGGTATTAGTAATGAATAATATCAGGTCCTCGGGTGCTGCAGGCTTTATAACAGTTAATAAGCAGTGAATAATATATTTAAGAACAGTCTAGTGTTACTGCAGAGGTCTCAGACATCTTAGTGCACATTATTCATTAACATTATTTAAATCTGCATATTTATAATAGTACATCTACGTATTAGAGTTGTAGAGATGGGTATAGATCTAAGCTGATGTTGCTTATAATTACACGTACCAGTGTTTAAATTGAGGTTTGCATTCATTCTGTTAAATTTATATAGTTTTATGACATGGTGGTACAGCGGTTTCATCACTAATGACCAACCCGGCCAGATTCACCAGTTAAAAGGTTAATAACTGGATAAAAGGTTCTGATTTGCACATCTCTAATTAAAGTGAAGCGTGTCCGGTCCCACGCCGTGAGTCACAGACCTGCGGGCCGATGTCGTGACCTGGACGTGTTGTGAAGATGATCAGATGATCAGATTAAAACGGTTCCTATCACTATGTTTATTCTCCTCTTTTTCTCTTTCAGTAAATTCCTGATCTATGCGTGTCTGCTGCTGTTCTCGGTGCTGCTGTCCTTACGCCTGGACAGAGATATCGAGTGGAGTTACTGGGCCGTGTTCGCACCCATCTGGCTCTGGAAGCTGATGGTCGTCATCGGGGCATCGGTGGGCACCGGGGTGTGGGCTCACAACCCTCAGTACAGGTCAGTGTACGTCTACGCTGGTTTGTTGGCACGCACATGAGTTGTTTGTATGTAGTAGGAGTACACTAGCGCTGCTCGATTATGGCAAAAATCATAATCACAGTTATTTTGGTTGATCTCGAGATGACGATTATTAAACACGATTACTCACGGACTTTGCAAAGATCATGCGTTTATTGAACTTTTAAAAATAATTCTTTGTATTTTTAACTGTGGATTTCTTTGAGTATAATTCAACTGGCAAAAACAACGTAAAACAAAATTAAATCAATTATAATAGTTAATAATACTTAAATAATGTACAAATAAAAATTCATTACTTCACTACTCCTCGATGTGTAGTTCTCACAAAAAAAAATTTTTTTCTTTCTTTTTATTTTTTATTTTTTATACGTGCACTTTCCTTACTTATTCGAGCTATGGATCGCTGCTTACATTAGTTTTTTTTATATGCTTTTGCACTAAATGTTTCTGCGTTTTCCGCATCTCTTTTCACAAGCAGAGCATGTCACGTGACTCATTTTGGCGAATCACATCGCCAGAAATGAACTTTCCTTAGCCAGTGAAATTGTGTCTCATGGTTTGGATCAGCCTGTAGTTTCTGTGTGAGCTCTGTAAAGGAAATGAGCGTATTTATACCAGCTGTCATGACGCTAGAGGATATGAGACCAGTGATACCAAACATTACTTCTTTTTGTTCCACATCAGACTCCTTAAAACCAAAGCCAAAAAAACCTTAGCCTATCATACCATACAACTTTGAATAATTTTGATTAAAAGAGCTTTAGGGTTCGGAATTGTCTAGGAGAATCCGATACAGATAGAGGTGTAAGGAGGTAATAATAATCTCCAGCATGCTAGAAGGAGACTATAACTTCATTTTCTTCATTAGTAAGTTGTTTGTATAAAGGCGTCTGCTAGATGAATAAATGTAAACATGAAACCCTGCGGTCATGTTAGCAGGTCACATACGTCTGTTCATTTTTCATTCACGTACACGTGAACTTCAGGGCCGAGGGTGAGACCTGCGTGGAATTCAAGGCCATGCTGATCGCTGTGGGGATCCATCTCCTCCTCCTGACGTTTGAGGTTCTGGTGTGTGACCGTGTGGAGAGAGGGAAACACTTCTGGCTGCTGGTCTTCATGCCGCTGTTCTTCGTTTCGCCCGTCTCCGTGGCCGCATGTGTGTGGGGCTTCAGGCACGACCGCTCGCTTGAGGTCAGTCGCCCGATTAGATTTTAGGAGTGCGTACTTCAGTTCCGTAGCTACACGTTCTTCAGCTCACGGTTCTTCACGACTCTTTTATCTAACTCTTCTTCTCAGCTGGAGATCCTGTGCTCTGTAAACATACTGCAGTTCATCTTCATCGCACTGCGGCTGGATAAAATCATCAACTGGCCGTGGCTGGTAAGATCTCAGACAGTCTCTGTGGAAAGGTCATGTGATCTGATGTTCTTTCTGCTCTTTGTTTATTTTAGGTCATTTTAACTGTTCACACATGATTCACCTCCTGATCATCTACTGGGAATTGGGAATTGTATTTAGAGTTCATTGCTTGAAAGTGTGTGTGTGTGTGTGTATGTGTGTATATATTATATATATATATATATATATATATATATATATATATATATATATATATATATATATATGAGAGATAGATACATACGTACATACAGTATGTTCACATAAAAATACGTTACACAATTTGTGGTTGAGAGGGAGTGAAGGTACATGTTCTTTTCTTTGTTTTTTGATTTGTTTGTGTGCAGGTGGTCTGTGTGCCGCTGTGGATCCTCATGTCCTTCCTGTGTCTGGTGGTGCTTTATTACATCGTCTGGTCTGTGCTGTTCCTGCGCTCGATGGACGTGATCGCAGAGCAGCGGCGCACACACATCACCATGGCCATCAGCTGGATGGCTATAGTTGTGCCCCTGCTGACTTTTGAGGTATTAAATACGTTTGTGACGTGCAGCGTGTGTGTGTGTGTGCAGCTGTGAACGTTTTGTGGCAGCTTCCGTTTTCATATATAAAGTGGTGCTTGAAAGTTTGTAGAATTTTCTGTATTCCTGCATGAATACGACCTAAAACGTCATCACACAAGTCGTAAAAGTAGATAAAGAACCCGATCAAACACATGAGACAAAAAATATTCTACTTGATTATTTATTTATTGAGGAAAATGATCCAATATTACACACCTGTCTGTATCTACAATATCTTTTATTTTTTGTTTCCATCCAGTAGAAAACTGGAGTTTATAATTTTTTGTTTATTTTTCCTCATTGTATGTTTTTTTTTTTTTTCAATTCACATTTTACACCAGATCCTCCTCGTACACAAGTTAGATGGTCATTACGAATCCAAGTTTGTGCCGGTCTTCGTGCCGCTCTGGATCTCCCTGGTGACGCTGATGGCAACTACGTTCGGTCAAAAAGGAGGCAATCACTGTAAGTCGAATTTCTTCATAAATGTCTCGCCGTTTTCTTTTCTTCCTTTTTTTTTTTGTTAAAAAACAATTAACATATGAACAACGATGAAATAAATCTTGTTCACAGGCTGCTCTGTTTGTTACTTCGTTCTCCTCGGACTGCGGTGCTCATGCCACCTGCTTCATAAACTCATTCCTTCAGTATTTTTTTTTTAGAAACACGTAGCTGTGTAACGATGCACTCCAGTCACGATTCCACTCGCAATGCCGACTTTTCTCAGAATAAATTCTCAGAATATTTTGAAGAAAAATTATGACTGAATCATAAACATGTATAAACTAAAAAAAAAACTAAATAATTTTTTTTAAAAATGCTTCAAACAGAGGTTTAATATTATAGCCAAAATGTACAACCGGTTAACCATATCTTAAAAATAAATAAATAAATGTATAAATTCTCCAAAAATGTAGCTATTTTGAATAAAAAAAAGTTTCTGACCTGAAACATAGCAAGCTCTGTAGCAGAAATAAAGCTCCAAAGCCGGCTAAAATGGCAGATTTCTGCAGCCTCTGGTGTCTGGAAGCTGCTGACTTGCTCTTTTTAATCGTTATAACGTGTTCGTATAATCGTATAATACAATGCGTGATGGTTGTTACAGTCAGGAGATATCATTCTGTTGTCATTTCATAAGTGTAGATTTCGCTGGCTTTCCATGACCGAATATGATCATGTGACCAGTGTGCCCTCTACGTATTTTAACACTATGGGATGTGTCCCAAATGACGCACTTATACACTGTGTAGTTTATGAATGTTATACGGTTATGTGTTCATTCAACATCAGAGACTTTGAAAATTTTGGAATTTTCAGTGGGAACACACTTCTTCCACTAGTTATACTACAAAACTGCATAGAGGAGTGCACAAGTACGCGAATTGGGACGCATATTATGGGTTGCGCAGATTGAGGCCCCCTAGTGTTCAAATATTGTAACTGCATTAATGCGTAATTAACACATCTCAGACATGTACGATAATAGTTAAAGAAAAATATATATATTTTTTAATGAAATAATGTTAAATAAATAAATAGTCTGAGACAGAAATATATATACATTTTAAAAAACGTTTTAAATTTAATATAGAACATTAGGTAGTGGTGATATACTGGAGACATTCTGCACTGATCATAGAGAGCAACAGAAGTCAGGTATAATGATTTGGGTTAAAGTAATGCTCTCAAATATTGGAGGTGATTTATATCTTGTATTTTTCTAAAATGTGTATATATATATATATATATATATATATATATATATATATATATATATATATATATTAGACTGTGTGTGTGTGTGTGTCTATAAGTTTGAAAGGGTTAAAAGTACTGTTTTCAGGCCACACCCACTTTAAGTACAGGTATTGTGGTACTGTCATACTTCTCTCTCACATTCTACTTGTTCCTCTCGTCCAGGGTGGTTTGGAATTCGTAAGGACTTCTGTCAATTCCTGCTGGAACTCTTTCCTTTCCTGCGGGAGTACGGGAACATCTCCTACGACCTGCAGCATGAAGACTCGGAGGTGTCCGAAGAGCTTCCTTCCCACGAGCCGCCTAAAATCGTGCCCATGTTCCGCAAGAAGACGGGCGTCGTCATCACGCAAAGCCCTGGGAAGTACTTTGTGCCACCGCCCAAATTATGCATCGACATGCCGGATTAAAAATGAACTCGGAATTCCTTGAACGGAGAGCGAGAGGAGCGTAGCGCCATGGATGAAAGTTCACTTTGGGTCAGCAGGGGAACACCGGAAGTGAGTGAGACGGGCCAGTCAGAAACAAAATCCAAAACATTTTAGACCGTCTCAGCTACTGTTTGCTGAAAACTTTTTTTATTTAATTTATTTTTTTTGTTACAGAAAACTGCTGAGATGGTTTTCAGGAATGAAGGGGCAGGTAGTGAGCAATGGCTTGCTGTTTGCCCCTCCTCCTCCTCCTCCCTGGATCTTTTCCACACTCCTGCATTCTCATCACTCCTTTAACACTCCCTGTAGTTTTCCCCGAGTAAGGCGTGTACAATGTGGAGAAAGTTCTGTAGCTACTATGTAAGCCAAAGACCATTAGATGGTTTATATAAAGCTGGAGTAAACGTCCAATGCTGCCATATTTGTTCCAGCAGTACATGTACCACGTGTTTCGTTTTGTATTATTTGTCCAAGTATGACAGCAGCGAACAATTATTTTATTTTCACCGTCACTTTGTTTGTAGATGATCATTAAGTGTTTACTAGAACACCTCGAGGACACTGACTCACCAACACACAGCTCATGTTCTTATTAAAACGACACGTTTCCTGTTTTATTAGACAAAAAATAATCCAGTTCTGAAGTAGCTCTATGTAATACCAACTTCTATTCGAGCGATCACACGCTAGGCTTGTGCAATATAGATCTTTCCCTCGTCACGATTGACTGTTACGTTTAATCATCCAGAACCTAAAAAAAGACTGGAAAACAAGCATTTAAAACGATCAGGATAAACGATTTGATGATGTAAGGAGAGTGGGGAGAAGTGATCGTATCACCAGCTGTGGAGTCGGGAACTGCTGACCAGGCAGGGCCAATCACGTAAACTCAGCAGGGTGGTGGATTTACAGTAAAAAGAAAGAAAGAAATATAAGCGTACACTTTGCATCTAATCCCTGTATAAACAGGTGTGTAAAGTCCACATGGACGTTGTTTTCGTTGCTGATCTGCTGCTCGATGTTTGAACGTGTCAGAGAGAGCGAAACAAACCCACTCGTTTTTAATCCTCATCACCACTGTTCGATCTGACGCTTCGCTGTAGAAATATTTGATCTCTTTAAAACAATTGAAACATTTTGACCACTTTGGGACAGTTTTTCTTTTCCATTGCCATCCCTAATCAATACAGTAACCCGTGTTAAGTATGTACAGGTGTGTAACGCTAAGTGGAAGACACACAGATAGATTTTCTCTCACATTCATGAACTCAAAACAGTTTACTGGGACAGAAAGCGAGAGCACGTGAGACGGTTGAAGGGGGCGGGGCTTCCAGGCACGGAGTTACTGTTACCCCAACCAAAATGTGTTATTGCAGTGTGTTAATTCGCTTATATTTGTCCAGGAGACGAGTTAGTTCCTGTTCTCACTTATGCTAATGCAGCTTTAAACAGCCAATCAGTCTCAGTGTCTCTCTCTCTCTCTCTCTCTCAAAAAATTCAGCTCATCATTTCACTGAGGTAAAGTGACCTTTACAACGGAGAATAATTCCATAAACATTAAATAAACGTTTTCTAACAAAACGTCACCACATCAATGATCAAACATTTTACTTTGTTAAACAACACTTTATTTAAGAAAAAAAAAATCTGTTTATCGTTAGCGTTAGGTTTTGTTGGACGTCGGCTGTATACACCCCCGTGTATGTATGAGCTGTTACTATAGAAACCGTACCGTATTAGAGCGAGAGCGTTAATATAATCCCGTTGTTCATGTTACAGCTGAAACTACCCGTGATGTTATATCGAAATAATACACACTTTCTGACCAATCAGATTCAAGCACTCAACCGTGCTCTTATAAACATTTATACATCGCACAAGCCTTAGACACACACAGTATATAATCTTAAACACATCAACATGCAAGTATGTATAGATTTACACTAATATATTCTGAAGTAGACCATTAACATCATCTCCAGATCTACATTATTAAAAGCAGCTTTGATAGATCTGCCTTTTCTGTAGTGAGTGTGTGTGTGTGTGTGTGTGTGTGTGTATACTCAGCTGGTCTGAGGTAGCAGCAGTGGAGTTCCTGGTAGCAGAAATGGACCAGCGTGTTGTTCACTACGTGTGTTATTAATCGTGTAAAAGTTAATGCTGTTCATTTTAACATTAAAATATTCTGCAAAAATATCACGGATTTGTGTCTTTACAATTCAGTTAAATAAAAAAAAGTTACGTTTAAGTGGTAGAGCAGGGTATAATCATCAGAACACCACCACCGCTATACCACCACCACATTCATAAGCTGGTTAAGTCACTCATCATTTTTCAAATATATTTTTAATGTTTTATCTTGACATGTTCCATTCATACACATTCCACCCTGTCATACAAAATTATTGTAATAATGCGCTCCACTCTTCTGGGAAGGCTTTGCACTAGATTTTGGGGCGTGGTTGTTGGGATTCGTGTTCAGCTAGAAGAGCGTTAGTGGGGTTGAGGTCAGGAGCTGATGTTGACGTGAGAAGACTCCAGTTCCAGTTCATCCCAAAGGTGATGAGTCAGCGGGGTTGAGGTCAGGGCTCTGTACAGGACGCTCGAGTTCTTCTACCTTCTTCCAGCCTTCACACACCACGTCTTCATGGAGCTCACACTTTTTGTGCGTGTTGTGTCGTGCTGGAACAGTGTTTGCGATTCTTGGTTCTTTTGAAAATTGCAACGCTACAGCGTACGGAGACGTTCTATACAACTGTATGGGGAAGAAACACATATGGGTGAGAGGGTCAGGGGAGCACATACTTTTGGCTGTACAGTGTATTGACAAGGGGCTGAGCACCATACGGTTCAGAGTAAGAGATTTAAGAACAGAGGATAATATTGACAATAGGATAGCATTAAGGTAATGTAACACACGTACGAGCACACACACACACACACACACCTGTCCGGTTCACCTCTCGGAATCCTCTTAAAGAGACAGCTGTAATTATAAAAGAAAAAACATTATTAAATGAAGTATTAGAACACTATCAGGAATAAGAATAAAGTTAGTTTTCTGTCTTATTGGTGCAGGATATTTTTATTTACATATATGCAAATGATGGTGAACTTACGTAATAGAAGGGTAACGAATGACGTGTGTGAGTGAGTGAGTGAGTGAGTGTGAGTGAGTGTGTGATGCCTCACCTGTAAGGTGGACGTCAGTCAGACAGGAAGTACTAACACACTGCTCCTGTTAGAGCGGCGAGGACCCCCCCGTGTGACGTCATTGCTCCACACTGCTCGCGCGCGGCTCCACCCGAGAAAACAAGTTCCAGCGCAGGTTCCCAACATGGCGGCCGCGTCTCTGGGCTGAAGTTTGTGTCCATCGCTAGTTAAACAACAAAAGAAACCCCGCGATGTGACGTCTCTTCGACGCGTACTGCAGTATCCGGGAGTTTGATTTGAACAGAGGACGAGGAAGCCGCGAGAGAGGAAGCCATGCTCATTCATGATCGCGTTTTATTTTGAAAGTTGAAACTTTTTGCTGTTGGTTAAAGCTGTAACGCTAGCCTGTTCGCTGTAAAGGCAGGGGTTGGTGGTGGTGGTGGTGGTGTTGTTAGCGCGCCGCTTCATACAGGACGGAGCTGAAGTTGTTGTGAGGACGTGAACTCGAAAAGAGCGTGTCGTTTGGTGTTGTCTGGGACCGAGGGAACATGGCCCACTCACCGGTAGCTGTTCAAGTTCCCGGAATGCAGGTAAGTTTTGAGGCCCTTTACACGTACTTCTTTTTTCGACCTCTTTTCCGTGAAATCTAGCGTCCTGTGTTGTGATTGGTTAGAAGTTAATACTAAGTGACAGACAACCAATCGTTTGGCGCGGTTATTAATAGTAGCCAATCCTATCCCGGGAGGCTGGACATCTCAAGCCAATCCTAACACAGTAGGCGGGGTTTACTAAAATACGGGTAGGAAATGTAAAACTCTCGACCCTCGCCCTTACCTGGATACCAGAGCTGTAATCGTCAGGATTCGTTTCCTTTCTGTGTCGAACTATCAGCAAAGTTCACACCAGCACTCTAATGCTTGATTATTTACTTAACCCCGTTTATTATCTGTGTGTTCAAATGTCTGTCCGTCTGAACTCGCAGTTTGACGTTAAACGGGTTTAACAGCTTTCAGCACCTGTCAGCGGGCGCGCGCGCGCGTTTAACGACCAGTGCGCGTTCACCGGCGCCGCGGTTTTCTCAGCGAGTCCTGGTTTACCTTTTCACACACTGATTTTATTAACGCAGAGAGTGTCAGACTTTCAGACGGCGTGACGCGCATCTCCTGTTAAAAAAACAACAACAAAAAAAAAAAAACCCCGATATACTTCAACTGGTACTGATTCGGTTCCGCTCCGCTTGAGTTTATTTGTTTTCTGATTCGATACGGGATTTTTTTTCCTTTCCATTTTTAATGACCTTAATATAGTCTGGAGCTACAGATTCACACTGTTAGAATTTGATGATGATGATGATGATGGATATAAATCAGTCTCGGATATAAATGCCGTGTTCAAGGTCACCACGAACCCCTTGTGGTTGTTGAGTAACAGTGTTTACTGGTCCTCGTCCTTTTGAAGTTGGGTACGGATTTAATCGCCTCTGAGTGCTGATTTGAATCTGTATTTCCTTCTGAAACGGGAAGTGATGTCGTATTGAAGTGTTTGACTGATTTGCAAAACAGCCAATAGTATTCGAGATAGGCCACGCCCCTCCCCCCATACAAAAATCTAACAGTGAACTAGCTAAATACAGAGAACAGTAAGAGATTAGTGAGAGTTTTCCTGAAGGAGAATCCCCGACACTGTATAAAGACGGAATTCTCACGACGTGTTCCATCATCGAAGATCTTCAAGCTGGTAAAACACCTCCGAAAATCACCTGTCACATCACCACCACCTCGTACAAGCCCCTCCCTCTTCACAAACTCCAGCTTTTATTTCCCTCCAACTGATTGATTGATGTTTGGAGAAGGGAAGTGTGTGAAGACTCTCGGATAAAAACACGCTGATGAACCATGTTTACTGCTAACCTGCTGCTACTGTAGAGCAAGACGCCTCCAGGGGGCGGGGCATATCCAGTTCTAGAGAGTGTTTTATTGGATGGCTGTGAAATTTTGCAAAAATGAATCATCAAAAAAATTTCGTTTCCCTGGAAGTGACGATCTCCATTTAATTTGATCTCCAAATCTATTCTTTTGTATTTATTTTCAGATCCGTGTGTGTAAGTGAGTGAGATTTTATGTGTGTGTGTGTGTGTGTGTGTGTGTGTGAAACACTACTGGACAAACATCTGAGACGCTGATTTTAGTTTTGAGGGGAACACGAACAGCTCTTCTCTATAAGACCTCAGAACATTGGTGATGGCTGAATAATTTCCTCCGCACACTGCAGTGTGTTTGCCTCGGGGTTAGGGTTCTAGTTCGACACTGAGCATGTTAGAACGTTAATCATTACACGTTCGGTATTTGGTGAACCATTAGTGCGTTAAGTAAATTGTAAATCCCCGGAATTTCCTGAATTCTGGATGTTTTTTTTTTTCCCTGACTTAGGAGTTACTACAATGCTGATAATGTTTTTAAATCAGTAATGAATATTTCTAACCTGTACAGTTGGGGAATATTTACTGTGGTGATTACGGTTCAGAATATTGGGATTAAACATTTCTATTAAACATGATGCGTTACAATATTTGGTGTGATTTAGATATCATTAGTGCGGCCTTCAAAACTGTTATAAGTAGGGGTTATTATTAATTAAAAAGTTAATTTATTATACATTTACTTTTGTTTCTTTATATTTAAATAGTTTTTTAATGTAATTCTGAAAAAGTTTTTTTTTTAATCTAAAGTTTATTACAAAATCAGTTGCTTCCAGTCAGTTTGTTATTAAATTACAGCAGTGTTTTTTTTTTTTTTTTTTAATGTAATAAATATCTGTAATATCTCATAAGAGGGTATTGTGATCTAATTTATAGATCGATAATATATGGTCATATTTCCCAGCCACAGAACTACAGCGTGATTTATTTATTTACTTTAACTTCATCACTGCCAAGGAGAAAGAATCGGATTAAAAATCTGTTGATTTCACTTCACAAAAAAAAACCCAAAAAAACTAGAACATATAAACATCAATGTTTACATTCATTTAATAAAAAAAAATCGAATGAAAAGTTACTGTAATTAATTAAATAAAAGCGAATGTTAAAAGTATGAGTGTAAAGATATAAGATGGAAAGTTGAAGGAGTTAGAGGAGCGGTGTCGTAATGTTTAGATGAGGACTCTGAAGAAATGTAGTTATTTATTCAATATTATTAACAGATATAATAATAATAATAATAATAATAATAATAATAATAATAATTTTTTAAAAAGTGTGAGGAAATATCCGAATTCACACCATGTTGGAATTTGTACCTGTCTGAGTTTACTCTGTTTTCGCGGCTTGTGTACGAGGGTTCATATTTATTCTGTTTATTTTAAAAATGAAAAACCTTTCAGCTATAGGCCACGCCCACTTCTGGTTTAGATGCAGATCTGAATGTTTGGAGCACTGAATAAACACCGATACAGACCGTGGCATCGTGTTTCCGGCTCTACAGTACGGTCCTGTGTATCTACAGATAATCTAATATTCTGCTTTAATACACTCGGTGTTGTAGAAATTCAGTGTAGTGCCGTCGTGTATTGTCCTTCAGTTTCACCCAGACACAAATCCTCTTGTGTGTTAGAAGCCGTTGTGAGTCACGAGACTTTTATTTACGTCACACTGAAGCTGCATTTGCTGCGGTGCAGCGCAGGTGACGCGAGACTCCGCCCACAAACTCGCGCAGACGTCTGGAGGAAAGTAGCGTCTGTGTCATGCAAAAAAATCTTTTATTCCATTTGATCTCTAATTACAAAACTTTAAAATGATTGTTAAGCTTCTTGTTGAGTGAGTGAGTGAGTGAATGAATGAATACAGGTTCACTTCACACACCATCAGTGTGGTACACCAGACTGTGGAGCGCTTCTGACCAACCACTGATCAGCTTTATTCCCACCGACCAATCAGTGATCATGATTGATTGTCCCACCCACACATTTTCCTTTAGTTCTTTGATGTAAACTCTCTTCTTGGTGAATATTTACGGTAATGAAAGTGACTTGTTATCTGTCTGTAATGGTTTCCTTCGCCGCTCCTAACGTCACTGCTTCGTTTGCTCCGCGTTCTGAATGGACCGCGCAGTATCCTGCGTTATTTCAAAGCTTTATGATGCCACGACTTTTTTTTTTTTTTTCATACAAATGAATTGACCCGATTTTATTTTATATTTAGTTTCATCTACAGAAAATCGTCCTTCATATTCCCTTGTTTATAATTCATGTGCCAGTGACCACGATGAAGCCATGAATATGCAAATTAGTGCGTGACGTCATCTAGGAACTTGTAGTGACTTTCTGCGTGGGATTTAGTCATGATGACGAGACAGAAAAAAAATATTTATTACATGAGGATAGACGAGGTAAAAGTCTAATGGAAAATAATGTTTTAGCACCTTCGGTGTAACAGGAGGTGTGTGTGTGTGTGTGTGTGTGTGTGTGTGTGGTTTGTAGGCACAGAAGTGCTGAGAAATGTGAGCAGTGCCTGATAAATCAGCTGGAGCAGAAGTGAAGTTCCCCGGTGATCTTGTTAGCTGAGGAATAGCTGAGTCATTAAGTAGAGTTGCTATTATCAGGAGGAGACAGACTTTACTCACACACTTACTGCTGCTCCGCCCTTCAACACACACACACACACACACACACACACACACACACACACTCCCTCTCTGTACTGCTGCGTCTCCAGCCGTTCCTTCGGCGTGGTAATGCTCTGCTGGTGCTGAGGTCATGGTGGAGGCACGCTTGTGGCATGAGGAGACGCGTCTCTGCCCTGTAGCGCAGCCGTGTGAACGAACCTCTCTCTCTCTCTCTCTCTCCGACCATACGATTCGGTCGAAGACGCTACGATTCCCTACGATTCGGTTTGATTCGAGTCTGATTCAGTTCAAAAACGATTAGAAACGTTTCTTCACCGTCTTTATTTCGTATGGGAATTTACTACATTAAGTCTTGACCTAAATCTTTTGGTCCCAAAGTGCGTGTGTGTGTGTGCGCACGCTTCTCTAAAACACTCCCGTATCCCAGCAGCCTTAGCTGTTGCATCTTTAACTGCAGGCTACGATTCGTTCACGTCCGTGAGCGAGGTTACTCCGTCGTGTCTCCGTCGTGTCTCCGTCGTGTCTCCGTCGTGTCTCCGTCGTACACGTTTCAGTGCTGCTGTCAGTGAAGCGTTTCTGATTCCAAGCATTTCTGAAGTTTGATTTAATATTTAAATATTTGACTTTTCTGTCTTCATATCTGTCCAACATCGTCGAGCAGCTGCTCCATGAACCGAAGGAAAATACCCGAGAGCCAATCGTCAGATATTTCGAATGCGATCGATTTTATTTTATCGGACGTTACACTCCAACGTTGATAATCTGAGGATTGGACCGATGTGAGCGACCTTCTACTTATGATCTCGCTGTTCCTTCAGATTCCAGCGCTGTCTTTATCCGGCTTAATTCTGTTTCCTGTTCTTCTCTACGTGGCTGTTGACCAGTTAAAGCCTCCTGGGTTTCTCTGACGTCGTTCCTCCACACCTTTTTAAAGAAGTATTTGATGTGGTTGGTCCTACTCTTCTAGTTTTCATTCATTAGTGTCTGGAATCAGTTCCCGATTGTTTAAACCATGGAATTTTTTGAAAAGTCCTTATCTCGATCCAATCAGTTCATTTCATTTTAGGCCCATATCTAATCATTCTTTTTTTTTTTTTTGGAGAAAGTGGTTCTTCACCAGCTGCAGAGCTTTTTGGAGGACAGTTATTGTTATAGCAGTTTTGATGTTTTCACTTGTAGACGTTTTAAACGATGTTTTAATGGCCGCTGACTCGTTGACTCTGTAGTTCAATTCAATTCTATTTTTACAACAGACATTGTCTCAAAGCAGCTTTACAGAAATATCAACACGGTACACAGATGATAAAGGTGTGAATTTATCCCAACCGAGCGAGCCACTGAGTGGCGACGGTGGCGAGGGAAAAACTCCCTAAGATGAAACCTTGAGAGGAACCCGACTCAGAAGGGAACCCATCCTCATCTGGGTAACAACAGATAGTGTGAAAAAGTTCATTATTGACTGATGTGAAGTCTGTATGGTCTTAGGAGCAGCCGTAGTCCCAGAAGTCTGGAATTGGAGAAGATTTGAGCTCCATCCAGAGGCAGAAAGGATCTGGATCTCTAGTATCTCCATAAAACCGTGTGGGGCTCAGCAGAAGGAGAGAGGGAGAAAAAAGATTATTATGACTGCGAAGTAGTAAAATAGAATCTAGTCAGGGTCAGCTTGAGTAAACAAATACGTTTTAAGCCTAGACTTAAACACTGAGACTGTAGTACCGGTACTTTTAGATGTAAGTGCTGCCTTCGATACAGTTGACGACGAGGTCCGGATTTCTCGGCTAGAGCAAGTTGTGGGCATCAGAGGATCTGCTCGAAGTTGGTTTCAGTCATACCTTAAAAATAGAAGCTTATCGATCAGTATAGGAGGATGCGATTCGGGCTTTGGTCCCCCTGACTTGTGGGGTCCTCCAAGGCTCTATTTTGGCCCCTTTATTGTTTTCTCTCTATATGCTTCCTTCAGGCTTTACTTTGGAACCGAGCTCTCTGTCGGTTCCTCACTAAACAAACTCCTTTGGTTCTCCAGAACCCTCGAGCAGATCCTGAGGAGCTCTTCACTAAGCTGGAGCGCATTGGGAAGGGGTCGTTCGGAGAAGTTTTCAAGGGCATCGACCGCCGCACGCAGAACGTGGTGGCCATCAAAACCATCGACTTGGAGGAGGCCGAGGACGAGATCGAGGACATCCAGCAGGAGATCACCGTACTGAGCCAGTGTGACAGTCCACATGTCACCAAGTACTACGGCTCATACCTGAAGGTCAGAACTTCACCCCTGTGTTCGGGTCTCAGAGTGATGGGGTGTGATCTAACGCTTTTAATCGTCTCTACACTGCAGTTAGCGACGCGATGATGCGGCGTGTCCGCTGTCCCAGTGTCAGGAGCGTGTGTATTGTGTATGAAGCTCTAAGTTTTTTATGGTCTTCTCTCTCCCCATCTTCAGGGCAGCAAGCTTTGGATCATAATGGAGTATCTCGGTGGAGGATCAGCGCTGGATCTGGTGAGATCACTCTGCCTCTCATATGTGTGTGTGTGTGTGTGTGTGTTGAACTTTGTAGCAGCGGGTGAGGTTGTGTTGTGTTTGTGTACAGTTGCGGGCCGGGCCTTTTGACGAGTACCAGATAGCCACGATGCTGAAGGAGATTCTGAAAGGCCTGGACTACCTGCACTCTGAGAAAAAGATCCACAGGGACATCAAAGGTGTGTGTGTGTGTGTGTGTGTGTGTGTGTGTGTGTGTGCGCAGTCTATTTGCGTCTGTGTGGAAAAGCCTGATGGGTGTGACTGGTTTGTTTTTCCAGACGTTTAGCTGCAGCACTTGTTTGAGCAGGGCAGGGAAGCTGGGCTGTGAATAGCTGCACTGAGGTCGGCTGTAACGATGATTATTTGCTTCTCTTTCAGCTTTTCTTCATCAAGAAGAGATGAACTATAATAGGACTGGAATGTTTTTTTTTTTTTTTTTTTTTTCTCCAGCTGTTCATGGCAAATATCACAAACATTCAGATGAAGTAGGCGTGTCTCTCCACTGCCATGACTGCGCGGGTTAGCGTGCGGCACGGAGACGGTCTTTATTCGTTCAGAGCCTGTCAACGTCCTGTTCTTCTTCTTCTTCAAAACTTCTTCTGTCTTTATGACCCAGCACTACAGATGGAGATTCTCTGTAGGATTAGTGTGTTTTGTGGTTGTGGAGAAGTTCTGGTTCCTGTGTAGGACACACGGGGACGGTTTCGTCGGCTCGGCTTTCGTGTTTATTCACTGCCACATTCGTTCAGATCTACGGAAGGCCAGCTGAAACTGCATTGCTCCGCCCACTACGCCTATAGCAACCACCTAACAACCCCATAGCAACCACCTGTCAATAAATAATCCACGTAACTAACTGCATATTTTGAACTTTTTAACCTTTAAAAAAAGTTCAACATTTAAACCATTATGTTTAAAGTCCGTAACAGTAAAACCGTGTAGCGCGGTTTAATCCGCGCTTTCGCGTGTTCAGCGTGCTCCTGTCGATCCGAACTCGGCTAGTTGGTGGATTTTAGGTGGTTCTGCTGTAATGTGCAGTAAACAGTAAAAAAAAAACAACAACCCACCAACATAATAGTACTTTTTTTTTATTTATTTTTTAAAATAATTCTTCTACCAATCGGTTGTTTAATATCCGCGTGGCCGACATTTTGACATCATTTATAAAGTGTTCGATCTAACATAGTCGTTATAGGATCATTTCGTGTTTTCAGGTCAAACTTTTCAGCCATAAATTCCGTATCCGATGTTTTAAGTATCAGTATACAAAGCATACAAAGATCAGCATGTGTGTAACGTTCGCTACGTGGAACGCTATCGATTTCGGTTCACGCTAATCAACTTTCTCCATTCGCCGTGACGGAAAGCGAGAGCATGTGAGATGGTGTGAAAGGGGCGTGGCCGTGATCCCTGTCACCGGATCGACCGCTCGTGCGCGTGTGGTTCGGTGATCAGACGTGCTCGTTCGTGATCACGGACCGTGCGGTGCGATTTTAAAGTCGTCAGGGCGGCGATTCTGCGGATTCGAAAGCGACGACGTACGCGCACTCGACTTAAAGCAAAGACGGAAAACTCGAGCGCGAGTCCGACTGACTCGCTTTTGTTGTTTTACAGCTCTGCCTCGAACAGGTCGACTGTCCTTCTGTTACAACGTGAATCAAGAAAAGTTCCCTCTTGAGTTGGTCATTAACAGTCGGAGCGATACACACACTAACCTAAAACAAACATTTACCTGCACTTGGACAGTGGAAACTGTTTCGTTGCCACCGTTGGTTAAAACTCAGCGTAATGAACAGCGGGGATTTGTCAGGCTGTAACTACCACATTAACACCTGGTTATTAACACCGATCACTTTATTTGTTTTAAATGAATCCGCACACAGTACCGAACCGTGCACCGATGAGCCTTCGTTGTACTCTTCTGTATTTTCTTGCTCTCGCTCACCGCCGTGTGTCGTGTTTTGTGATTTGCAGCCGCCAACGTGCTCTTGTCCGAGTCTGGCGAGGTGAAGCTGGCGGATTTTGGCGTGGCGGGGCAGCTCACGGACACGCAGATCAAAAGGGAGACGTTCGTGGGGACGCCTTTCTGGATGGCCCCCGAGGTCATTCAACAGTCTGCTTACGATTCCAAGGTATTAGGAATATTAGTCTGTTAATATACTTAAACGTGACAAAATGTAAATTCTATGATAACTAAGGTAGATTATTAATGATCACTTGGGAGACGCGGTGTGTGTGTTGGTGTGCTGCTGTGACGCTGTAGTGTGATCAGGAAATTTGAATTAATGGCATTTAAGATGATGTCGCGCGCGCGCGTGTTTGTGGCCATTCAGAATATGCCGGGAGTTTCTATTTTTTTTTTTTTAAGGATCGTAAATTGCCCAAACTTAAAGTATATAGGGGCAGAGGTGGTCTTTATGAAATTTTGAGAAACACTGAGGTATCTGTGCTGGAGCACGACGTGTTAATTGTTTTGTCTTCCAGGCTGATATCTGGTCGCTCGGCATCACCGCTATCGAGCTAGCCAAGGGAGAGCCGCCCAACTCGGACATGCATCCCATGCGAGTTCTCTTTCATATCCCGAAGAACACGCCCCCGACCCTCAACGGAGACTTCTCCAAGTCCTTCAAGGAGTTTGTGGACTCGTGTCTGAACAAAGACCCTACGTTTGTAAGCAGAGTTTACACGCCGTGTAACGTGTGCACATTACACCGAGGACGGAGAGTCGGGAACCGCGGCTCACTCCTCACGTACTACACACCACTTCAGCTTACAGTAAAAACCTCTGAAATCAAATCGACATGGTCTCCGATTTTTAGTGTATTCTTAATTTAGTAGAATTCGATTTTTATTGAGAGCATTTCGGTGAGTTACAGAAGGAAACGTACGTTAAGCTGAGGTTGATCTCCATGCTGGCGAGCTGGGCTAGAATACACGCCGACGCGTCTGTACAGGGAAATACGACAATAAATCCTTTAAAAGTATATATATGTTGATATATAATCGTATCGCTCCGTTATAATCCACAATATGCATCACGATGTTTCGCCCGTCTCACGAGCTGCCAGCGGTTCAGCACGTTTACTACATCTACCGAGAAGTTTCGATTATTCGAAGTTTAAACGAATGCAGTGATTTTTCCTGTCTCTCCTCGTCTCAGAGACCGACTGCAAAGGAGCTACTGAAGCACAAGTTCATTGTAAAGAATGCCAAGAAGATGTCCTACCTCACTGAGCTGATTGACAGGCTGAAGCGCTGGAAGGCGGAGGGTCACAGTGACGGAGATTCCGACTCGGACTCGGACTCGTGAGTAGTACACACTTTAGGCTTGTAATGATTTAATCGTGTCTACGCCACATTGCACCGCCGCGAGATCCAGAGACATTCGCACGATTCTGTTGTATAAGATGTAAGGGATAATCCACGGCTAGGTGTGCGTTTTTATACTACGGTCGCACACACCTTAAACCATTTCTGTAGTTCTCCTTCAGCTAGCTACGCTCGTATCATGCTAACTGTCGGTTTGGATTTCCAGCGCCCTCCACTAATATTGGCACCCTTGGTAAATATGAGCAAAGAAGCCTGTGAAAAATTTTATTTATTGTTTCAAGTTCCTGCCAGGAACATAACAGTCCCCTGACCTGAACCCCATAGAAAACCCGTGGGGTGAACTGAAGAGGAGAGTCCACCGGCGTGGACCTCGAAATGTGAAGGATCTGGAGAGGTTCTGTATGGAGGAACTGTCTCCGATCCCTCGCTGTGTATTCTCCAACCTCATCAGGCGTTATAGGAGAAGACTCAGAGCTGTTATCTTGGCAAAGGGAGATAGCACAAAGTATTGACAAAGGGTGCCAATAATTGTTGCACACCTATATTTAACAAAGAGATTATTTTTTTTTTTTTTGGATAAACCTGTGTTGTTTGAATTTTGAGTTTGCAAACCCACGTCACGCCCCTCTTCATCTCCTTCCGCTAGCTTCCTGTAGCCACCCGCATGAAATTCAAGGCGTCGATACAAGACCTAGTCTAGAACAGCGCCCCCTACCTCAACTCTCACCTGAAGGCTTACGTTCCTGACGGCTTAGTAGTACTCACTCAGCGTGGGTCCCTTTCAAGAACGTTCAAACGAACTGTTCCTCAGTGGTGTAACGAACTTCCAACCGCAATCCGGACCGCAGAATCTCTCACCATCTTCAAAAAAAACAGCTCAAGATTTTTATATATTTTTTTTAATCAAGGGTGCCAATATTAATGGAGGGCACCATATATTGAGGTTGTCAGCTAATAAAAACTCACTTTAAATTAAACACTTTGACTGCCTTTTGTCTGTTTGGGCTAAAACGTTCCTGAGGGAACGTTCTACAGGAAAGTGCGCTAGTGCTCAAGTCGTAGAACCACCGTTCCTTTCCAGACCTAATTATTATTAATCCCATCGTCAAGAAAGTACACCGAAGGGGAAGTGTACGAAAAAGGCGTGCGTGCGTACACACACACACACACACACACACACACATGCCTGAGTATTGAGTAATATATTAACATTAAAGCCGATGAGCAGGTTTATGACGTGTTTTGGTCGTTAGAGAGCCGAGCAGCAGAGACAGCGACTCCTCTCCCGAGTGGTCCTTCACCACCGTCCGCAAGAAGCCTGACAAACAGTCCAATGGAATGGTGCCTCTTGTAAGAATTCTACATTATTCCTCATAGACATATTCATACATGGATGTGTGAGAGAACATCATTAACATCTTTTATTCCACCGTTCAACTTTTTCAGGACCCAGCGGTACAGAAAAAGTCAGCCAGTCTGTCCACAGTTATAAGTCCGGTGTTCACTGAGGTAAGGGAAAGAGTAAATCACCTCAAATCCCCTATTTACACTCCCCTTAACACTCGCCCTAGATTGCTATGTGTGCAGTTTTCTGGCGTGATCGTGCAGCAGCTCTTTAATATCCTGAACATCGATTCTCTGTTTATTTCGAATTTGCCGGGGGATTGTTGAACGATTGGATTTCTGACCTGATTGTAATTCTGAGTGGAGTATACCTGGATATTCCGGAGTGAAGGTGTGGTGTTGAGTTTTAATCCTAATACCTGCGACAGTATCATTTGACGTTAATGCGAGAATAGAAGATTCACATACTTATTTGTTTGGATATATATGTTAGTGTTGATTTATCTCGTGTCGTTTAATGTCGTCTTCACGAGAACCATCACGTAAATAAATCGTTCCTATTAATCTGTCCGTTAAAAGTGTCGTCCTTTCTAATTTGTACACCTGGTACACTGTGTGATCTGTTCACGAGCCCGTCGCCCATCCTGCTTCTGGGTGAAACGTACGCGTGCACGATGCAGCAGTTCCTCAGCCCCGTGCTGATCGTCAGGTGAAACTGTGTATTCGTTACGGGTGTGAAGAGTGCTTTTGTGTTTAGTTTTTGTTTTGTTTTTTTTACACTGTGGAATTGATATTAGCTGAAGCTGCAGCACAGGGACGGGGACACGAGGAGGAGTGTGACGGAGGATCTAGAGAAGAGTCTGCATGCTGCTGAGGACGTCTGCCCTGGAATCACAGACAAGATGATCAGTCTCATCCTAGAAAGGGTTCAGAGGTGTGTGAATCCTCCTCTCTCTTCTCTGTGCTTCTCCCATGTGTCTCTGAAACAGGAAAATGAAGTAATGCACCATTTCATTTAGTAAAGTGACTCGAATACCCTGTGTACTTTATTCTAGTCCGTGCGTGCGTGTGTGTGTGGGCCTTTTTAATAAACATTTTCATCATAAAAATCTGGCAGAGTTTCACAAGACTGGACTAAAGTTACTGTGACCTCTGGTTTATTTTTTTCCTCAGTCAGATCAGTTGTTTATTTGTTGTTGTTGATGTTTTTCTCTGTCATTTGTTCTGTAGGTTCTCTGCCAGTTAGTTCAGAGTGGAAATGAAACGCGCATCTGATTAAGAAGCTGGATGACCAAACAGCTACAGGGCTTCTACAATCTTAGCTCTTCCTGTTCACTGAACATTAATATACACACACACACACACACACACACACACGCGCGTGCGCGCATGCCCTCTCCACACACAGGGACAGGAGGGACTCAGGTTGCACACACTATATCATAACCAAAAAAGGAATTTTCCTTTTCACGAAAGACAAATATATATTTGTGTAATTGTATTTATATATTTCGCCATGTGCTTTTATTTTAGATTTTAGCTGGTGCCCAATGATGTTACTGTTATTTTAGATTATTTTACAATGACCGATTGAGTCACAAATATGCTTATAGGTTTTCTGCTGATATATATATATATACATACATACATACATACATACGTGTGTGTGTGTGTGTGTATATGTATGTATGTAGGTATGTTGACCCTTTGCAATACTTTATTTTATGCTTCTGTCAGTAATATTTATGTTTGGGAGGTTGAACTTTTTTTATGCCTTTTTTTAAAATTAGGGTAGAATTTCTGTTATACACTCTACATACTGTTACATGTAGCATTACAACTGCTGTATGGGGAAAACCTTCATATCACATTAAAGAAAATGTAGAAATACCTCAGATAAAGCAATCCATTGAAAGAAAGTGAAACAAAAAGAAACAAACTAGATTTTTATATATATATATATATATATATAAAATAAAAAATAAAGAGAGAGATTTTGTGCAAATGACGTTATGGAAGAGGAATTTTGCTGTGCAAAAGAGGCTTCTGTTTCTGAGATCCGAGGTTGTTTCATAAAAACAAATTTATTTCCTGATCGTAAATTGGCCGTTTTTTCTTTATATCTTTCTCCTCCACTTGCAAATGTGGGCCTGTTGCTGACGTGACCGCTGTCGATAAATACTTTTCCCCTTCTTTGTTTGTGATGTCCACTTTTTGAAATATCTTGCAGGTTTTTTTTGTTTGTTTGTTTGTTTTAAAAATGAGAGCTATAGGAGATATACTATACTTCTGAAGGAAATGCACTGCCCACACTTTGTACTGGTTGGGGAAAACTTACACACACACACACATTCTTCTGGTCCTTTCAATAGATCTGGAGGAGAGGGTGAACTTTTCTAGCCAGCAGAAGAAAGAAGACCTCCACTACAGTTTCAGTGCTGGAGAGAATCGAGCTCCGTGTAAACAGCCGCATAGGAAATCCAAACTTCTGAAAATGGGAGCATTTCGGGGATAGTCTTAATACTATGGGCATAATAATAATATAGGAAGTTTCTGCCAAACGTTTTCAAATAAATTTACGGGTGCCATCACTGGTATGGTGGTGAGGTGATCAGCACTTCAGTTGGCTTCGACACGTTAACGCCAAAATCGTGCCTAAACTTTACTTCTTTATGTATATGTAATTATTCTCTCTTTATAAAGCTTTAAAGGATTCCACATGTTGCCAGACTGAGGTTTAAGCAATAAGGTGTTTGGTAAAATTTATATATATAAATATATATATATAAATAAAAATAATTACACATTTCTTTACAGATGGGTATGCTGATCCCAAACTAGGTTTTGTAAATGTTCTCCTTTTGTAAATGGTTTTTGAACTCGTTCCACAGGTATCTGTCAAAGCTGTATCATATATGTACGTGTATAAATATATCTATAGGCCCTTTTTTTTCCCCCCCTTTAACTGTTACAAACTAGTTTGGTTTGACAAATAAAGATGTAAATTATGACACTGCAGAGGTGTATATTTAGGTGTTTTTGATTTGTTTGCTTGTATGTTTGAGTGATATGAAGTAAAAGCTTCTAGGGTTTTGTAGAAATGTATGTGCTAATCAGGCTGGATCGTAATGAACATGTTCTCTCAGTACTTTTCAGAGTATAATTATGTACTCGGGTACTTTATATATAAATTTATTTTTCACTGCTACAGAATATAATACATTTTACACACTCAGACTTGTATATAAATATATAAAAGCAGTGTCTTGCAATATACACAAACTGGCTCTGAGGGAGCTAGAGCTTAGCTAGTCCGATCTTTTGATGTTTGACAGTAGGAAAGCTCTTAAAATGTCACTAATGTACAGTAGTGATCACCTGTTGCTAAATATTTGTGTGTGTGTGTGTGTGTGTGTGTGTGTGTGTGTGTGTGTGTGTGTGTGTATATATATATATATATATATATTATATATATATATATATATATATATATTTATATATATATATATATATATATATATATATATATATATATATATATATATATATATATATATATATATATATATATATAAAAATGTAAGTTGTTCTCTTTTTTTGCGTGAGAGCTAACTAACTAGAAACATGTGAGCTAGCTGGCTAATAAATTTAGCATGCTACCCGAGCCCTCAGAAGAATGTGACTGATAGCTAGCCCGCGGGTGTAAGCTACATTTCTTTACACAGTGTTGATAATGGAGGTGTTTACGTCCGTATAGTTCACTGTTAGTTTACATTATTGTTCAAAAAACATATCCCTCAGATTTGGAACATTTCCTGACGTAGACATTTAAAATAAAAATAAAAGTAATTTATAAAGTAATTACTGAAGTAGTTTTTACTTTCATGATTTATTTACTCGAGTCATTTTCTTGGTCGTTACTTTTACTAAAGTGAACAAAAGAGTGTTCTGTACTTTTACCTCATTAGCACTAGAATGAGTGTGTGTGTGTGTGTGTGTGTGTGTGTGTGTGTGTGTGTGTGTGTGTGTGTGTGTGTGTGTGAACTCTACACTGAAGCCAGTCAGCAGGTCTGTCTGTCTGCACTCATGCAGCGCCCTTTAACCTTTAGCGGTTTCTCTGAACCACAGACGCCCCCCAAAAGTGATTGATTGAAGTGTAATTCCTCGGTTAGTCCGCTAGATGTCGCGAAAAGGTCCGAAATCCAAACTGATCAGCCTGTGAGACTCATTCAGTCACGTGATCTTTACTGTGTTAGGCAGATTGTTGGTCTAATATTAGATGTTTAAGTGAATTGGTTTAGTTCACCAAAACTATAAAATATATATTATATTATATTATATATACATATATAATAATAATACAGAAATTTTAAGTTTTTTTTTTAATACTATTATTTAAATGTAAAATGTTCACTTCTGCATTGTGTGTGTGTGTGTGTGTGTTTCTTGTACCAGAAGTGTTCACATGGACACAAAACAAACATTTCAAGCAGTGGAGTCGTTTCATTTATTGAGGTTTCTTGTCACAGGTGATTGGGTTACAGACCTGATGGAGCAGTGGATCGTCTTTGTTAAGCTGTACTCGAACCTTTACACCATGACCGCAGTACTCTTCATTCACATTGTAAATCATAACTGACCATGTCCCCCCCTCAGATATTTCCTTAGCGCTAAACACAACCGTACAAAAAAAAAAAAAGCACAAGAGAAAACATAACCTCTCTTTTAAACAAGTCTGTAACGACCTGCCGGATTAGTGTCCTGGTCCCTCAGATTGTGCACTGATTTACGGTCAGTTGGCCCTGAGCCAGAAACGATCTGCGCCCACATGCTAACACGCTAACACTGGCGCAGGAATACAATTTGGTCAAGGCACTGATCTGGCTTGTACCAAGTCGTCGATAAATCTTTATGCATTTGAAATGAATAAATTTGTCTTTGCGCTTTCATTAACAAGATTGGATGAAAAGCGGTAATGTCCCAAAAAGAGGGAAACGTTTCACCGTGGCGCCGTTCATTTCAAATCTCCTGCCAATATGAACACCGCTCTCAGCTTAGCGTCTAGTGGATCTGGTGAAGACCTGATCGTCACCAACATTTACGTTGCTGTAAATATAATCAAACTCGCTGCTTTGGCACACTTTTAAAATGCAGTCAGGTCCCATTTCATTTTAGAGAGACTGTTAGAAAAATGTATACACTGATAGGAAAGTAAATAAATCAAATAAATAAATATAATTCCTATTTCTTGTTCTCTCTCTCTCTCTCTCTCACGCGCAATTCTTTGAACAGTGAAATAAAATAATTGCTAATGAAATGAAAATATATCTAGTAGCATACAAAAATAAATTTCCTTAAATCTTTCTCAAATAAATATCCATCATTTGCAGTCTTGTGAATAAAATAGAGTAAAAAAAAAAAAAAAAGGTGAAACATCTTGTCAAAGAAAGAATATCGATCTGTCCTTAGAATGTCACTATTACCTGTAAACATAACACAACACAACATATCATTCCTGCTATGCTCAGGGAGCTTAACATACAAAATGTGTGTGTTAACAAAATATCCTCTGTGTGTGTGTGTGTGTGTGTGTGTGTGTGTGTGTGTGTGTGTGTGTGTGTGTGTGAAAAACAAAAATGTTATACAGATCTACTCAACACATCAAACTGGAGAATGGAGTTGAGCTGTTCGCTCCGGTTGGCTTTTTTTTTTTTTTTTTTACAGCAGGGAGAGATAAAGGATCACTAAACTTTTTATAAACACGTTTCGATGCCAATGTGGGTGTACAGGTGTGGGTCTAGAGGTGTGGATGTAGAGGTGGGTGTGTTTGTAGAGATTTGGGTGTAGAGGTGTGGGTGTGGATGTAGGTGTAGAGGTGGGTGTGGGTGTAGGTGTAAAGGTGGGTGTGGAGGTGGGTGTGGGTGTAGGTGTAGAGGTGGGTGTAGATATAGGTGTAGAGGTGGGTGTGGGTGTATAGGTGGGTGTAGATGTAGGTGCAGAGGAGGGTGTGGGTGTAGATGTAGGTGTAAAGGTGGGTGTGGGTGTGGATGTAGGTGTAGAGGTGGGTGTGGGTGTAGGTGTAAAGGTGGGTGTGGAGGTGGGTGTGGGTGTAGGTGTAGAGGTGGGTGTAGATATAGGTGTATAGGTGGGTGTGGGTGTATAGGTGGGTGTAGATGTAGGTGTAGAGGAGGGTGTGGGTGTAGATGTAGGTGTAGAGGTGGGTGTGGGTGTAGGTGTAGAGGTGGGTGTGGGTGTAGGTGTAGAGGGGTGGGTGTAGGTGTAGGTGTAGAGGTGGGTGTGGGTGTTAGTGTGGGTGTAGATGTAGGTGTAGAGGTGGGTGTAGGTGTAGAGGTTGGTGTGGGTGTAGATGTAGGTGTAGAGGTGGGTGTGGGTGTAGGTGTAGAGGTTGGTGTGGGTGTAGATGTAGATGTAGGTGTAGAGGTGGGTGTGGGTGTAGAGGTTAATGTGGGTGTAGATGTAGGTGTAGAGGTGGGTGTGGGTGTTAGTGTGGGTGTAGATGTAGGTGTAGAGGTGGGTGTAGGTGTAGAGGTTGGTGTGGGTGTAGATGTAGGTGTAGAGGTGGGTGTGGGTGTAGGTGTAGAGGTTGGTGTGGGTGTAGATGTAGATGTAGGTGTAGAGGTGGGTGTGGGTGTAGAGGTTGATGTGGGTGTAGATGTAGGTGTAGAGGTGGGTGTGGGTGTTAGTGTGGGTGTAGATGTAGGTGTAGAGGTGGGTGTAGGTGTAGAGGTGGGTGTGGGTGTAGATGTAGGTGTAGAGGTGGGTGTGGGTGTAGGTGTAGAGGTTGGTGTGGGTGTAGATGTAGATGTAGAGGTGGGTGTGGGTGTAGAGGTTAATGTGGGTGTAGATGTAGGTGTAGAGGTGGATGTGGGTGTTAGTGTGGGTGTAGATGTAGGTGTAGAGGTGGGTGTAGGTGTAGAGGTTGGTGTGGGTGTAGATGTAGAGGTGGGTGTGGGTGTAGGTGTAGAGGTTGGTGTGGGTGTAGATGTAGGTGTAGAGGTTGGTGTGGGTGTAGATGTAGAGGTGGGGGTGGGTGTTAGTGTGGGTGTAGATGTAGGTGTAGAGGTTGGTGTGGGTGTAGATGTAGAGGTGGGGGTGGGTGTTAGTGTGGGTGTAGATGTAGGTGTAGAGGTGGGTGTAGATGTAGAGGTTGGTGTGGGTGTAGATGTAGGTATAGAGGTTGGTGTGGGTGTAGATGTAGGTGTAGAGGTGGGTGTGGGTGTAGATGTAGGTGTAGAGGTGGGTGTGGGTGTAGAGGTGGGTGTAGATGTAGAGGTTGGTGTGGGTGTAGATGTAGGTGTAGAGGTGGGTGTAGATGTAGGTGTAGAGGTTGGTGTGGGTGTAGATGTAGGTGTAGAGGTGGGTGTGGATGTAGAGGTGGGTGTAGAGGTGGGTGTGGATGTAGAGGTGGGTGTAGATGTAGAGGTTGGTGTGGGTGTAGAGGTGGGTGTAGGTGTAGAGGTGGGTGTGGGTGTAGAGGTGGGTGTAGATGTGGAGGTTGGTGTGGGTGTAGAGGTGGGTGTAGGTGTAGAGGTGGGTGTGGGTGTAGATGTAGGTGTAGAGGTTGGTGTGGGTGTAGATGTAGGTGTAGAGGTGGGTGTGGGTGTAGATGTAGGTGTAGAGGTGGGTGTGGGTGTAGAGGTGGGTGTAGATGTAGAGGTTGGTGTGGGTGTAGATGTAGGTGTAGAGGTGGGTGTAGATGTAGGTATAGAGGTTGGTGTGGGTGTAGATGTAGGTGTAGAGGTGGGTGTGGATGTAGAGGTGGGTGTAGAGGTGGGTGTGGATGTAGAGGTGGGTGTAGATGTAGAGGTTGGTGTGGGTGTAGAGGTGGGTGTAGGTGTAGAGGTGGTGGGGGTGTAGAGTGGTGGGTGTAGATGTGGAGGTTGGTGTGGGTGTAGAGGTGGGTGGGTGTAGAGGTGGGTGGGGTGTAGAGGTGGGTGTAGATGTGGAGGTTGGTGTGGGTGTGATGTAGGTGTAGAGGTGGGTGTAGATGTAGTATAGAGGTTGGTGTGGGTGTAGATGTAGGTGTAGAGGTGTGTTGGATGTAGAGGTGGGTGTAGAGGTGGGTGTGGATGTAGAGGTGGGTGTAGATGTAGAGGTTGGTGTGGGTGTAGAGGTGGGTGTAGGTGTAGAGGTGGGTGTGGGTGTAGAGGTGGGTGTAGATGTGGAGGTTGGTGTGGGTGTAGAGGTGGGTGTAGGTGTAGAGGTGGGTGTGGGTGTAGAGGTGGGTGTAGATGTAGAGGTTGGTGTGGGTGTAGATGTAGGTGTAGAGGTGGGTGTAGATGTAGGTATAGAGGTTGGTGTGGGTGTAGATGTAGGTGTAGAGGTGGGTGTGGATGTAGAGGTGGGTGTAGAGGTGGGTGTGGATGTAGAGGTGTGTAGAGGTTGGTGTGGTGTAGAGGTGGGTGTGGGTAGAGGTGGGTGTGGGTGTAGAGGTGGGTGTAGATGTGGAGGTTGGTGTGGGTGTAGAGGTGGGTGTGGGTGTAGAGGTGGGTGTGGGTGTAGAGGTGGGTGTAGATGTGGAGGTTGGTGTGGGTGTAGATGTAGGTGTAGAGGTGGGTGTGGATGTGGAGGTTGGTGTGGGTGTAGATGTAGTAGGTGTAGAGGTGGGTGTGGATGTAGGTGTTATCAGTGAGCAAAAATTAGAAGAGAATGAGAAGAAAGACCTTCCTGCTCCTCTGCGTGTTAGAGAGTTGGTGTCAGGGCAGCGGAGATGTTCCCGTCAGTTGGAGCTCGTGATGTGGCTTTACTCAGTTCTGTGATCTTCATTCAGAAGAACCCTTCCTTCCAGGCGTTGTTGTGGACGAGACACGTACAGCACTGCCACCAGCTCTGGCACTTCAGTGGCTCTACATTGGCTTTGGCCATCATCATCATCTTGGAGTTGGAGGTGGAGGTGGAGCATGCTGCACCTGATCCATTCTCACTTTTCTCTGAACTGCTGAAGAAAACACGGCTCAGTGAGAGAAACGTAACCGATCACTTTACTGGAAAATGTTCAGATATTTATTTATTCATGCTGCTCAGGGTCTCGGCGGATCCGGAGTCAGTCCTGGGTCATTTATCTCAGACAATCTGCCTACAGGCATGTTTCTGAGAGCTCGGAGGAAGCCAGAGAACCCAGAAGAAACCCAGGTGAAGGCAGGGAGAACGCGTAAAACTCCACACAGAGTAACCTGAGCTTAGGATGGAACCCAGGAACCCCGAGACAACAACGTTACACACGGTACCACATCATCACACTCATCCTCGGGTCATCAACCCGAGCGGCGGTCCTGCAGGGTACCACACGTGACCCACCGTTCTAGTACATGTCAAAGTCAGCATGAGGATTTGTAACACGGCGCGCACACACACACACACACACACACACACACACACCATTCTAACCCTCCACACAGCACATGGACTACAATGAAGCATAATTAGAGCTCGGTGTCATTCCAGTGTCCATGTGGGGTTCTTCTGGGTTCTACAGTTCCCTCCTGCATCCAAACACATACATGTAGGTGGATTGAGATATGCTAGGCGTGTGTGTGTGTGTGTGTGTGTGTGTGTGTGAGAGACCCTGTGATGGGACTGGCGTCACATTCCCGCCTCGTGCCCAGCGTTCCTGGGAAAGACTCCGGATCCACGGCTCTGACCAGGACGAAGGGTGAGGGATGAAGTCTTCTTTCACGTGAGCTTTTGACGTTTAAACGTTTACTTGAATCTACTTCAGCGATTTGACAGCAGACTCGGATCTGGGTTTCTCTCCGTATCTGAACCTTGACCGTCTGTTCAGGTTTCAGAATTCAGCGGCGAGTCAGGACCTTCACCTCAGCACCTTCAAGTCTCCTTACACACCAGAGTTAGTGCAGGCTGAATTATTATGGGATATATTCTAGGGTTTTTTTTTTTTTTTTGGCCCTTTCGTGACTCTCCTGTCATTCGAATAAACTGTACTATAATACAGCATCCCTATTTTATATCCTGTACTGTATCATAATAATAATAATAATAATATTATAACATAGTGAAGTGTATCTCAGCTTTGGAGGGCGATGGAACAAAACCAGCTGCACTCCTGGATTAGTCCTGACCTCCCTAACACACACTGTGAATTCGGGTAAGATCCGGGAACACACAAAAAAGGTAAAAGGGTTAGACTTTGTGTTTTCGGGGTGAGAACGTTACGTCAAGTCATTCATCGATTATAAATCGTATAATAAAACCGTTCTGATTCCGTTAGACTTGAAATTCTTACTTTGGGTTTGAAGCAGCAGCTCGTACTCGAGATTTCGTTGTCGTGAGGCGACATTAATCCCCTGATTTACGGTACGCTACAGACCAGGTGAACCTGTAGTGACGCTGTAATACGGTCGACAACATCCTGGTCATCCAGCGTACAGTCGAGCAGCCGTTCTTTCTGTCAGCACTGTCAGAGAGGGATATACAGCTCTGTGCAAAAGTCTTAAGACGCCTGTAAAGAAATGCTGTGATCCTGGAGAACCTTCCACACGCTCAGGGTTTTCTTTCCTTTAGTCTAAAACGTGGTCTATTACATATTTTACTTCCTTCATCGAGACAAAACAACACAACGGTTTGGAAATGTAGAGGACTTTTGCACGGTATTGCAATGTTTATATATATATATATATATATATATATATATATATATATATATATATATATATAAATAATAATAGAATATATAATACATATATATACAATATATATATATATAAATTATATATATATATACATATATATATATATATATATATATATAAATTATATATATATAAAAAATAAATAAAAAAAAAAATATATATATATATAGACAAATATAAAAAAATATATAAATATATTTACATATACATATTTATTTATATATATAAATAAATATACATATAAATATACATATAAAAAATTATATATATATATATAGAAAAATATAAATATAAAAAATATTAATATATATATATAAATATATATATTTATGTATATATATTTATTTATTTATATATAAATAAATATACATATAACAAATTATATATATATATATATAAATAAAATAAATGTATTTGTGTGTAATTCTTATTATATTCTGTTTCATTTATAATGTTAAATTACTTTTACTTCACCTCGAACGCTCGGTGCTGCTGTAAGAGGTGAATTTCTTTGTGGAAAAAAAAAAAGAATTTTTTTTTTTTTAAAAAAATTTTTTTTAAAAAAAAAAAAAAAAAAAAAAAAAAAAAAAAAAAAAAGAGGGGGTTGTGGTTTTTTTTTTTTTTTTTTTTTTTTTTTTTTTTATTTGTGAAGTGAAGCCCAAACAGAGTCCAGGACGTTAAATGATGCTTTATATTTATTCGACTCATCTGGGAATACAAGAATTAATAAAAAAAAAACAAAAAAACACGTGTCCGAAGTCCCATTCCTTTATTTAGATATTTCACGGTGCATCTCGCTCTCCCTCGTTTTCACGGCTCGAGTATTAGATCCTCTTCGTGTCTTAAAACATACCTTTATAATAATATGTATATAAACTTTGCATACATCATTTTATCGCTAGTAAAATAGACGAGCTACAGGCTCCGTGCTCTCCTAAAACAGCAGCCAAACGATGTAGATGATGGATTTACAGTGAATTTGTTGTACCGCTGTAGGCAATATTTAAATGTAATATTTCAAAATAAATGTTGAACAGCTGTTATTCTTCTCATTATTGCTCTGCTGTACGATTTGGCTCAGATCTTAAATACTACAACAGCACGTTACAGGAGGGAGGGGAATCCTCCTCACACACCAACCTCAAACACAACCGCCTCGGCCTGCGGAGATCTACAAACAACTTCATCACAGAGGAACCACAGAGTCCAGCAACTGGCCTTGTTCTCTTCAGTAAGACGTCATAGCAAGTCAAATCAAAGCTATAATGATGATGATGATGATAATAATAATAATAATAATAATAATAGAAATTACAAACACATGAAGGTGGTATTTTAAAAAAATCCAAAAGGACTACAGTCAGTGGATACTGAATAGTCCTACAGTCAGTGGATAAAATAATGTCGGCAACACAACCGGAAAGTCGATCCTCACAACCGGACTGCGTGTCTGAGGTCCCCGGCAGTGTCTTTGGTCCGTTTATAAAATGTCAATGAGGAAAACAGCAGGAGAAAAAAAACAAACAAAAAAAAACAAGTAAATGGCGGTCACTATGACGATGGAGGACAAGTCCACGTTCAGCCTGCAATGACGAGCTCAAAAATCAACTGAAAGGGAAAGAAAATGAGAAAAAAACAACAACTAAATGAATGACCAAATGAAAGAGAGATGAAACATGCAGTGGACTCATGCATAGTTACTAAACATGATGAAAAACACACATCACTCTGGTCAGTAGTGGTCCGTTGTGGGTGGGTGTGTGTGTGGGTATGTATTATGTTTAACAAAATAAAAGCAGAGTAACTCACTTCTTCTTGTCCTTGTCCTTCTTGAGTGGCTGTGAGAGAGACAGCGTCTCAGCCGCCACCTTCCTCTTGTTGAAAGTGTTCATCTCCTCCTCCAGGATCTGCCTCTTCTCCTCCACCTTCCTCTTCTCCTCCTGGTGCCTGCGCTTCAGGTGCTCAAACTTTTCGTGAAGCTGGAAGAGAATCCGATAACACGCTCAACTCGATCTCACACGAGCATCAGCATTCCAGAGAGACGGCGCGAGACGGAGGTCAGAGACGCGGCGGCGCTGAGGCGTGAGATAGGAACGACAGAGACACCAGCTCTGGAGCTGCAGCACCTCACAACTAATAAATACCACTAAAATCTACACTACAGACCAGAGGTCACTACAGCAGCGCAGGTTCACACTGAAAGACTAACGACAAGAACGTTTCTTCCACGTCCTTATGCTTCTTTCTTCTGAATAAACACTTTGAGTTGTTGCTCAATTCAATGTTCGAACACTAATAAAAAAGTATTTCTAGATCTTCGTTGTTTAGACATGTGCCATTCGATCATAATGACTTTATATTTTTACATATTTGATTTTTAAACAATCAAGAAGGATCAGAAACATCACTGGCTCAAACGTACGTCAAATAAAAGATCAGAGTTGCAGCTCCTCTCTCTCCGCGTTGCTCAACCGGTTAGTCTGAATGGTTCGTTTATGCAAGGAATTTCTGTGATGTAAATCTTAACGGCAAAAAAAAGAAGAAAAAAAAAAGAAAAAAAGAGAGATTCTATCGAAGGAAAAAATCATGCAGAGTGGAGATACATCAGGGTGCCACTGTCTGCACTTATACATGCACAGAAATGCATTAGATTTCATTCCGATAATTGTTATGATTTTTATGGCTGTCGAGTGTTTTTAAACTAGCTCAATCTGGGGTTTAAAACAGCGATCCGGTCATTAACTGCCCCGTCCGCTCCTCCACTAAAACTGTTTACAATGTGAGCATGGGGCAGCGTGATTCCGACCCCAATGGGCCTCTATTCATTAGCGCTTGTTGCAGTTCCCATGTTTGACCACTAGGTGAAATAAAGAAAGGCCAGTGAATCAGCGGGACATCGACTTATATCTGTCAAATAGTGACTTTTTTAAAATTACAATTCAAAAGAGGTAATTCATCTTTCAATGGAATTTAAAATGTAGAGTTGTGAATGAAGACTTTATGAAGATTATATGAAGGTATATATTGTGGAGCTCTGCACTGCTAGCAAATCATAATTTATGGAAGTGTCTTGGTTGTTTGGTCACTTAACAGAAAGCGAACACATTTAATATGTTGTGCCATGTTATCAGTACAGAACACTAATATATATATATATATATATATATATATATTTTTGAAACATATCTATATAATGTATCATTGCATTTCAATGCTTCATGTTTTTATCTCAACTTCGGTCTTTAAAAGTTACGATGGTTCGTATGCATGTATCATAGGATTAGTTAAAGTAGGATTAGTTAAGGCTGGATTAATTCAAATAGGATTAGCTAAGGCTGGATTAGTTCAGGTAGGACTAGTTAAGGTAGGACTAGTTAACAGTTTTTAGTAAAGATAGGGTTAGTTAAGGCTGGATTAGTTAAGGTAGAATTAGTTAAGGTAGGACTAGTTAAAATAGTTTTTAGTAAAGATGGGATTAGTTAAGGTAGAATTAGTTCAGGTAGGACTAGTTAAAATAGTTTTTAGTAAAGATAGGATTAGTTAAGGTAGGATTAGTTACGGTAGGACTAGTTAAAATAGTTTTTAGTAAAGATAGGATTAGTTAAGGTAGGACTAGTTAAAATAGTTTTTAGTAAAGATGGGATTAGTTAAGGTAGAATTAGTTCAGGTAGGACTAGTTAACAGTTTTTAGTAAAGATAGGATTAGTTAAGGTAGGATTAGTTACGGTAGGACTAGTTAAAATAGTTTTTAGTAAAGATAGGATTAGTTAAGGTAGGATTAGTTACGGTAGGACTAGTTAAAATAGTTTTTAGTAAAGATAGGATTAGTTAAGGTAGAATTAGTTCAGGTAGGACTAGTTAAAATAGTTTTTAGTAAAGATAGGATTAGTTAAGGTAGAATTAGTTCAGGTAGGACTAGTTAAAATAGTTTTTAGTAAAGATAGGATTAGTTAAGGTAGAATTAGTTCAGGTAGGACTAGTTAAAATAGTTTTTAGTAAAGATAGGATTAGTTAAGGTAGAATTAGTTCAGGTAGGACTAGTTAAAATAGTTTTTAGTAAAGATAGGATTAGTTAAGGTAGAATTAGTTCAGGTAGGACTAGTTAAAATAGTTTTTAGTAAAGATAGGATTAGTTAAGGTAGAATTAGTTCAGGTAGGACTAGTTAAAATAGTTTTTAGTAAAGATAGGATTAGTTAAGGTAGAATTAGTTCAGGTAGGACTAGTTAAAATAGTTTTTAGTAAAGATAGGATTAGTTAAGGTAGAATTAGTTCAGGTAGGACTAGTTAAAATAGTTTTTAGTAAAGATAGGATTAGTTAAGGTAGGATTAGTTACGGTAGGACTAGTTAAAATAGTTTTTAGTAAAGATAGGATTAGTTAAGGTAGGATTAGTTACGGTAGGACTAGTTAAAATAGTTTTTAGTAAAGATAGGATTAGTTAAGGTAGGATTAGTTACGGTAGGACTAGTTAAAATAGTTTTTAGTGAAGATAGGATTAGTTAAGGTAGTACGCTAACTGTTATCTAACTCATTTTTCTCTGTAAATGCTATATCAATGCTGTAAAATCAGAGTTTTATGCAGAAATAGTGTACTGAAAACCTCTAACTTTATGGAACATAAATCAGACCACAAAGGCGTATTAAAATCTCTTCTTTGTGGACCTACGCATCGCCGGAGTCGTGGAATCACCAGTGAACTCCGTCTTGTTTTGTTCTTGACATTTGTAGGTGTCCAACCTGTAAATGAACAGTAATAGTGCTCACCTCTCTCTCCTTTTCCTTCAGCTCAGCTTCGGTCTCTTTCACTTTGTTCACAAACATCTGCCTCATCTCCTCTTCCTTACGCTGAAGATCCCCGAGGAACTCTTTCCTCTTAGCCTCGTAGGTCTCCTGTAGACTGCAGAATGACCACACACAAACATTATTTATATTATATATATATATATATATATATATATATATATATATATATATATATATATATATATATATATATATATATATATATTTATTTATCTCTCCCTCTCTCTCACACCCTGCACATATTTTCAAATGAAATACTTCACATGTCTAGTCACACAGGCCAGTTCTGCATCTGCAGAGATTTAGTGCTCCGAAATCGCTAATAAACTACTTCCTGTCTGTCGTTTGTCAGAATTAATTTAAAAAAAAAAAAAAAAAAGGCGGTATGATGAGAGAAATGAGGCAGATGGAGCTGCTCTTCAATCAGTGATAAATCTGTTCCAGACGGTTTCTCTACAAAATTGTTTGTTCTACTTGCGAGTCAGTGAGTAGCGTGATGTCTGAGCGAGGAACCTGCCTGAAAGGCTGGCTGTCAGGGTCGGTGTCTTTGAAGCCCATTTCCTCCAGCTTGCAGCGTCTGTAGAGTTCATAATGGCGAGAGTGTGTCTGCTCCCGCAGGTCCTCCATATTCACACGGATCAACATCTCCCTCAGCTTCACAAAATCACAGTGACTCTCATTCTCCACTACACACACACACACACACACAATCAGATTTGTTTGTGATTTTTAAAATGATAAATTGAAAGCAGGTAAATCAACATCGCACAAGCCTTCAAAGCTTCCTCCAAAACTACCAGGAGACAGAGCGTACGGCTTCTGAAAACATCCAGTTTAAACCATCAGCATTCCTTCCTGTTCTGCATTCCAGCAGCTGGACCGAGTCCATCACAAATTTTACGGAAAGACAACTAAAGCAGGAGGATTCGAGCAGCTGAAAGGAAATGCACAGAGTTCCCAACGTCTCCGGCACGAACACGTACACTACTGCGGGTTAACGCTCGCGAACGGTACAGAACAACTCCTATCCTACACAATGAGAGCACAGAGGCGTACAGAATTAACTAGCCTTCATTACACACGTCGTTATTCTTTGAACAGTGACACCAGACATCCCTTTTTGCACGTGGATCGATTTAGCTTGGATTAGACGTGACGTTAAAAGAGATGAAAATGTTCACAGAGTGTAGGCTGAGATTAAATTGTTTTATAATCTCAGAAAGTCATGTGGATTTGGTTAAAAAAAAAATTTAACCTTTGCATGTAAAACATAGCTAGTGTTCAGTTCCACAGCATTATATAAGGAGAAGTAATAATAGTCTGAAATCCAAGTGCAGCTCCAGTCACGTCCCCGGAGAGCTGACAACAACAACAACAACAACAACAACAACGACGACGAGAGTTTTGGGAAAGTCTGAGCGAAAGAAAACCTAAACCCACGGCATATAAATAGAAGTGTTAGGGAAGAATTATCCGCCGTCTCCTCCATCACGGTGTCAGGAGACGATGGTTAACATCTCGAGCTGGACATCCAGGACATGTTCGTCGCTTGGAGACGGAGAAACGGCGAGACGGAGGAAAGGTGTTTAAAAGAAAATATTATTAGCTCACAAAAATAATCTATTATGAGTCGTGCCTTTGTTTTCCTTTACACACGTCCACGCGAACAGAAACTCCAGTCTATTCTCTCCGTCCTGGTCTCATCCTGCCGTCTCTCTCCGACGTGCCACAGTTAACGGCGTGACCTTTCATCAGCCAGCACTTTTAGCGACTGAGTGAGCAACGCATTAATTACCTCCCACTCCGCTCGCTTCGTCAGCTCCGAGACCGACAAGATGGTTCTCACCGAAGAGCCGCTGTAAAGATAACCCGAAGCCTTCCTCAGGGGAGAGAAACAACGCCGAGGTCCAAACCCAGCTCGGATATTCTACTGATCTCTTCAGTGCGTTCCTCAAGGACAAACACACCGGACCTGGGTACGACCTTCTTCATCAGCAGGTCACCAGGTGGTCCTACCTGCTACTGATCATTCAATTCCATCATTCTTTTTATTTATACAGAGCTTTTAAAAATGGACGATGCGATGTCAAGGGGGGGAACCTCCCCGAGACGACATGAGACAGGAACCTTGAGAGGAACCGGTCTCAAAAGGGAAGCCGTCCTCATCTGGGTGACACCGGATAGTGCGATTACAGAATCATTCTTCTATAACTGTACATTATAGAGTATATTAGAGAGCGCTGTGTGTGTTTAAAGATTATGTAAAGTCAAAAATAAAATAACTCGTACCTTGGACGATGCCCCAGGGATACTGTCTGGCTCGGACGGTCTTATTCCCGACTTTCACCTCCTCAAGACTGCCCACTACAGCGAAGGGTAGATGAGCCTGACGAAAGGACGAGCGGTGTTCAGTGTACACGTGTTTACACGATTCTCCACAACTTTACAAACCAGCAGCATAATTCCCAGTTCACACTGCGCATGTAGATCTGACTCCGTCCGATCTCCGGCTCGGTCCGATCTCTAACTCGGCCCGATGTCTGAAGTACGGGAGCTGCGGTGTGATCAGTTTCCAGATGAATCTGAATCGCTCACGAACAGCATTTTATAGACGATCTTTATTTCCTCTCCTGACTCGGTAATAATACTTTTAACAAAATGAACCTAATATACACTCGAGCTTTAAAAAGAGACGTGTGTGGGACCGTGTTTGTTTTTTTTGGGTTTTTTTTTTTGTAACTAATTTAGTTCGCAAAAATACAGGCCTAAAAAACTCGTAGTCTGATGTAACCCAGCGTGACCCAGAGTACTGTACACGTGAACACTGGTTAACGAATGTGGTCGTTCTTCTTCACGTGAGATATCTGATCGCGCGCTCATATCCGACTTCATATCGAACAGCTCATATCTCACGTGACCTTTTTTCGTGACGTCTCGCTGGATCTCAGTCCCCGTGCAAACACGAGCCCACGCCCTGAGAACCTTTAAAAAAAAAAAAAGCAAATAAAAATGAACAGAGCGTCTCCGATCCACGTCTGCGGTCATATCCGTTTAAAACACGTGATCGGAATCATTCTGAATCACGTTTATCTGCTAGCTTTATTGCGCCGTTCTTTTACCGAAATTTCACGTGATTACTCCGGAATAAGAACAGCAGCCACACGGTGCCAACTTCATACGCTAATAACCACCTTCGTTATGAGCTGCACCCTCATCCCTTGAACTACCGGAAACCCGGGTGTGCGTATTCATTCATCAGCTTTCACACGCAGACGGATTTCGGTGCAGAAAATACGACTTACATTCATGGAGGAGTTGATCTCGGACACCGCTTCGTCGTCCGTGGGGAACTGGTAGATCTGGACGCCGTTGCTCACCAGCTCGCTCATGATTTTGATCTTGAACTTGTGCAGTTCGCTCTTGGAAATCGTGTCAGCTTTCGCGATAATGGGAATGATGTTCACCTGAGGACAGGACACGACCCGCGTGTTATAATCACAGTCACGTCATGCATGAAGCAAATAATAAAAAAAAAAGTTTCCCCAACAGCAGTCATCTGGTTAAACACGTTTACTAAAACAGACGCGAGTCTGATGATTAGAAGCTGTGACGGACTGGGCGTGTCAGAGTCGATACGACACCAGGACACACCGCTTAGATCAACCTTCACATCCACGCGCAAACACTGTGTGTGTGTGTGTACATCCTCAATGTTTGGTAGAAGTCAATCAAATTAATTCTGACAAATAACCACACACACACACACACGTTCATTCATCAGCTAATCGTGTGCTAGCAGCACAATCTATAAGACCATGCAGATTCAGCACCTACAAATCCACCAACTAGCTGAGTTTCGGAGATTGGCTCTGCCTGTAAGCAGTTCCCGACCGCACAGCCGGTGATATTACCCCTCCACACTCTCCTCACACCCGACATGGTGGAAACGATCCCTTCCCTGTGTATAGGGTCAAATCTATATGGCTTTAGCCTAATAACCAGTACGGTCGTGTCACAAGCCCGATTCGTTTGTCTATACACGTTACCGAACAGTTATTGCTCATTACAGTCAGCTACAGTAGAGATCCGGGCAGAGACACGCCTTCTGTGGGAGGAGAAAAACCGCCCAGTCGCCGTCGTGCAGGAGATCAGAGCGCACTCAATCCTCACACTCACGTGCAGAATTTAAAACATCGAAGAATAATCTCTGCATTTTCTCCAGCGGAAGCAGTAAGTGCAAAACCTAACTCGGTGCGATGTTTATTCACCAGGCATTTCCTGTTTAACTTCCATCCTCCTAAACGTTGGGGACTTGTGAGATATGAGAATCTCCAGAGGACGTTCTGGCTGTTAGCCACTCGCTGAATATCACAATGCCATCTGTTCATCGGTGCGTTACACGAGGTAAAGCCAGAACCCCGGTACTACACCCTTCCATTTCTCTCTCTCTCTCTCTCTCTCCATCAGCCGTGTGGTCATCGCCACGCCCCCTCAGTCCCACACGCAGAAACGATGAAGAATTGATCTCAAACATTACCGAGCGGGGAAAGCGCCCTGTCCCAGATTGTCCCGCGAGAACTGATCGATACTTCATCCAATATCAAGTATGTTTTAGACTGCGAGATGCACAGATGTGCAGATACACAGTCCCGGGCTGAGGTCACGGAAATCAACGAGTCATTTATTTTATCCTCAAACAGCCGAATGTTGGGATGACGAAATCTGAAGGATATAAAAAGTTGAAATTTGAGACGGTATATTTTCAATAAAGGAAAAATAATCATATCCGGGACACGGACTTTAGGTTTCCATTTTCGTATTCGATTAAAACAATCAACCGTATAAAAATAAATGAATTGAAATGGAATAATAATGGACGCACGGTGGCTTAGTGGTTAGCACGTTCGCCTCACACCTCCAGGGGTTTGCATGTTCGCATGTTCTCCCCGTGCTGCGGGGGTTTCCTCCGGGTACTCCGGTTTCCTCCCCCAGTCCAAAGACATGCACGGTAGGTTGATTGGCGTGTCTGGGATTGTCCGTAGTGTGTGAGTGGGTGTGTATGTGATTGTGCCCTGCGATGGACTGGTAACCCTGTCCAGGGTGTAACCCCGCCTTGTGCCCGATGATTCCTGGGATAGGCTCCAGGTTCCCCGCGACCCTGAAGAAGGAATAAGCGGTTGAAGATGGATGGATGGATGGAATAATAATGCAGGGTTTTGTGATCCACTCGGCCGAGTACAGCTTCCTGTCTGCTGCTGTGAACTTCCGGCTGGAACGAGAACTCTGACTTCTGGAAGCGTAACTTGTTCAACAGCAGATGAAGACAGAAATAAACAGGAACCAATCTCGGAGCAGATAAAACTGTCTGGAGATCATGAGTTTCCAATCCCGATGATGTCACAGCTGTCCTGGAGCAAAAATGTCTGAGCTCTCTGTGGGCCAGAGGGGCAGATTCTCTCTATTTCTTTCTCTCGCTCTCTCCCTCCCTCCCTCCCTCCCTCCCTCTCTTTCACTCTCTCATCAGTTCACAATATTGTTGGTTGCTATTTAATATCAAAAGTGGAAAAATTCTCTCACATGATTTATCGTGGTTCCATTTTTTTCCCCCCACATCAGAAAAAGCTGCCATTTCTACCAGGGGCGTGTAAACTTTTTACGTCCACCAAACCATTCCGTGATTTGTAATAGAAGTTCAAGCTGAATAATCTCAATATAATCAGCGGTGTATACCTTACTGTCCAGCTTCTTCATTGTGACCAAGTCCAGAGACTTGAGCGAGTGTCCTGTGGGAGAGATGAAGTACAGGCAGATGTGGATTCTGGTGTCGTGGTAGTTGAAAAGCGAGCGCTTGATTTTCAGCTCTTCCTGCAGGTAGTTTTCAAACTGTGTGTCGATGTAATCAACAATGGGCTTGTAACTGCAAAGATAAAAACAAACAAACAAACAATCATTTCAATCTGCTTCTCTTCCTTCTCGTTTAATTGGGGAACAGTTTCATTGTTTTTTAAATCCAACACTCATCCTTTAAGATTGCTTCACGGTTTCCTTGTGGCGAACACGTGTTCCTCGTATCTGAGAAAGCTATCGAACTTCACATAACCCTTCCAGCAGTGTGTTTACAGAGCCCGACCTTTCCCTTCGTTTCTCCAGGGCACGTTCCCAGCATGCATCTCTTCTGAAGTTTTAAAGCCTCTGCTGCATGTAGAATGCAGTTATGAGTGGCATTCCCAACGAGAACATCCAAGTAGCGTCTCTCTCACACACACACACTCACATTCTCTCGCTCTTTGACCCCTTCACTCAAAGGGTCAGGGAAATAAGTCGTCCCTCAGCTGTATCCCGAGCGTTTCCTCTTCCTCCCTCTTTGTCGCTTTCATTTTTAAAAAAAACATACTCAAACGGCAGGATTTTCTCCAGCCTTCTCACCCCCCCCCCCATCCCTCCTCCCTCCCTCCCTCCCCATCACTGTCACATTCCTTATGCATGTTTAAGGGTTTTATTAATTCTCCAAAGGAGAAGGTAAAAACAGTATATTGTGTGCGGAGGTCATTAGTGATTGTAATTTGGAGAGACGTGGCTCACTTTCTTTCTTTTTTTTTTTTACTGGTCAACAGCAGCAGGAGATCCGTGAGTGTTTTTGAGTGTGTGTGAAATCGTACCTCTCTTCTTTGTTGATCTGGTCTCCGAAGCCGACCGTGTCTACGATGGTGAGCTTGAGGTGGACGTTGCTCTCCTGCAGGTCGTATGTTCTCGGCCGCAGGTACACGCCGTTCTGGTAGTGACTGGCTTCTTCGTTCTCGAACATGGTGTTGAAAAGCGTGTTCATCAGCGTGGACTTGCCCATGCCCGTCTCCCCTAAACGACAAAGTGGTGGAGGAGTTTAACACGTGGCTTTCTCCTAAAGTAGAACATATTCAAAACGTTGGTCCAGAAGTAAACGCGAAAAGCAAAACAAAAGAAGAGTGATTGTGAATGTGAGTGAATGAGAACCCTGGCGAGAGTTCTGCATGAGCGGCGAGGGTTCTGTATGAGCGGCGAGGGTTCTGTATGAGCGGCGAGGGTTCTGTATGAGCGGCGAGGGTTCTGCATGAGCGGCGAGGGTTCTGTAGGAGAGATGAGCGGCAAGGGTTCTGTATTAGCGATGAGCAGCGAGGGTTCTGTAGGAGAGGCGAGGGTTCTGTAGGAGAGGCGAGGGTTCTGTAGGAGAGGCGAGGGTTCTGTAGGAGAGGAGGGTTCTGTAGGAGAGAGGAGGGTTCTGTATGAGCAGCGAGGGTTCTGTAGGAGAGGCGAGGGTTCTGTATGAGCGGCGAGGGTTCTGTATGAGCGGCGAGGGTTCTGTATGAGCGGCGAGGGTTCTGTATGAGCGGTGAGGGTTCTGTATGAGCGGTGAGGGTTCTGTATGAGCGGCGAGGGTTCTGTATGAGAGGCGAGGGTTCTGTATGAGAGGTGAGGGTTCTGTATGAGCCGGTGAGGGTTCTGTATGAGCGGCGAGAGTTCTGTATGAGCGGCGAGGGTTCTGTATGATGCTGTAGAGACAGGCGCGTACCCACACAGAGGATGTTGAAGCAGAAACCCTGAGACACAGATTTGCTGACCAGCTGATCAGGCAGACTGTCGAAGCCGACATGTCCGCCCAGACTGAGGTTCCGCTTCTGTTCTTCCTGCAAGAAAGAAAAGCAAACAATTATGTTTACGTTGGACATGTGTGTGTGTGTATGTGTGTGTGTGTGTGTGTGTGTGTGTGTGTGTGTGTGTTGCAGTGCGTGACATAGTTTAGTTTCTGTAGTGTTAGAATTTGGTGCGGTCTGATTATTCTTGTGTCCGGCTCTACCTGATGTAGAAGTGTGCGTTTGAGGTGTGCGTTTTTAGGGGGGGGTGGTGTTGGCGAGCTGAGGTTCAGGACCAGGCCGGGTGAGGAGAATCTTCTCTCGGTTCAGCTCTTGGCACTGTAGGGCTTTCTTTATCTCTCGCCTTCTGTTTTCCTCTCTCTCTCTCTCTCTCTCTCTCTCTCTCTCTCTCTCTCGCGCGCTCTTTATCTCTCTTTCTATGCCCATCTCTCTACATCCGCCCCCCTCCTTTATTTTTAATTTTCCCAGGGTGCATATTTACCAGCTGATGTCATCAGGCTCAGTGGAGCAAAGAGACTGTGTTCAGGCAAGCTGAAGTCTGACACGCGAGGAACACGCAACAAACACGGCTTGCTCTGTGCTACTTTACAGACAGGGCTAACAGGGAAAAAATCACTGCGGCCCGGGTTCGACCCCGGGTCAGGGAACCGACCCCATCCCCCGGAGGGTTCAACAAACCAGTCTTTTACCCTGAGCGCTCATTCCGTGCTCCCAGCGGTCTGTGCACTTTACCCTTTATGGAGTTTTGTGGGGGGCGTAGCTACATTATTGAACAGCATTAAACACTCTAGCCACACCTGGGCTACATCAAATACCAACTGGCTCCGCCCCTTCTTTAAACGGGCCGTCCATCATCCTGACAGGCCAATCAGATCGGACCATTAACACAAACCCCCGGGGGGAACCACCACGTCTGTGACTTGGACAGAGCGAGATCTCAGCAGATGGATACACAAAGAGATGGAGTACTGCATCTCTCTCTCTCTCTCTCTCACACACACACACACACACACACACACACACACACACCTGACCGTGTGCCCATGTGATTCATGTTCTGAGGCTAATAGAGCAGGAGGTGCAGATGGTCCTGATTTGATCCTACTGTGGCATCAGAGCAACACAAACTGCAATCTGACCTAAAAATATCTCGGTGTGCTTCAACACACACACACACACACACACACACACACACACACACACACACACACCTCCACAGTTCCTCATGCATGTCACACACGTCTACGGTTAGAAAAACTGAATAAGAAAATAACACCAACTCTTGTTTTTACACGTCTACCGTTTAGATCCGAACCAGCCTGGAGTGTCCGTCACATTTCCGTTAGAAACGAACGGATATGATTACATTAGTGAAAAGGAAGTGTGAGAACGTACTGACGTTTAGTGCTGCTGGGAGTTACACACGAGAGGGACCGAGAGGAAGGAATGAAATGAATAAAGAAGGGAAAACAGCAAACGAAAGAATTTAGGAAGAAAGAAAATGCAAGAAGCTGAAACCGAAGCCCAAGCACAGCGCTTTTTCGTTTTGGTTAATTCGGAAGAGAACAAACCAAACTGCAAACGAACAAAAGCATCGCATTTCCCTCTCCTTCGGATTCGCGGATCCGCAGACCCAAGAGGTGTGAAACGCCCTGAGATTAGATTTCCACCAGATGATGATGTGAAGCGAAAGTAACAGCTACCAGAAACACTCCGGTGTCACTTCCCCTCCACTGGACGGGGTTCTCTCACGGCTTTCGTTTGACTCGCGAACTCTGACTGCTGCTTTCAGTCGTCTCCGGGATCGCTCGAGCGAGGGGAGAAGAGACAGAGAGACCGTATTCAAACGGTTAAAGCTTCTGCAATTAAAGATGGAGTCCTCGTGGAGGACGGACGGTTCTGAGGGACGGTGAGCAGCACGTCTGTCCGAGAACAGATCGGTATAACCTCCGACAGTCAGACTCACACGTGGGGACATTTTAGCGATATCTAAACCTGGCCATGACATTTGACCTGAACAACATTCAACATGTTCATGTATGTAGTGGTTGTGCAGCAGATTACAGACACAGGAACCGACCATAACCATCTAACACCATAACCATCTAACACCATAACCATCTAACACCATAACCATCTAACACCTTAACCATCTAACACCATAACCATCTAACACCATAACCATCTAACACCTTAACCATCTAACACCATAACCATCTAACACCATAACCATCTAACACCATAACCATCTAACACCATAACCATCTAACACCATAACCATCTAACACCATAACCATCTAACACCATAACCATCTAACACCTTAACCATCTAACACCATAACCATCTAACACCATAACCATCTAACACCATAACCATCTAACACCATAACCATCTAACACCATAACCATCTAACACCATAACCATCTAACACCTTAACCATCTAACACCATAACCATCTAACACCATAACCATCTAACACCATAACCATCTAACACCTTAACCATCTAACACCATAACCATCTAACACCTTAACCATCTAACACCTTAACCATCTAACACCTTAACCATCTAACACCATAACCATCTAACACCTTAACCATCTAACACCTTAACCATCTAACACCATAACCATCTAACACCTTAACCATCTAACACCTTAACCATCTAACACCATAACCATCTAACACCTTAACCATCTAACACCATAACCATCTAACACCATAACCATCTAACACCATAACCATCTAACACCATAACCATCTAACACCTTAACCATCTAACACCATAACCATCTAACACCTTAACCATCTAACACCTTAACCATCTAACACCATAACCATCTAACACCTTAACCATCTAACACCTTAACCATCTAACACCTTAACCATCTAACACCTTAACCATCTAACACCTTAACCATCTAACACCTTAACCATCTAACACCTTAACCATCTAACACCTTAACCATCTAACACCGACGGAATTCTCATGACGTGTTCCATCATTGAAGATCTTCAAGCTCGTAAAACACCTCCGAAAATCACTCGTCACATAACCGTCGCCTCATACAAGCCCCTCCCTCTTCACAAAACGCCAACTATTATTTCCCTCGAACCGAGTGATGTTTGGAGAACGGAAGTGTGTGTGTGTGAAGACTCTCGGATAAAAGCCACGTTGGATGAAGTTCTGGAAAGGATGAACTATGAAACAGGATATCGATCGAATACTTTATCTGGGGAAGAAAATATTTAATTCAGGAGTACTCGGAACACTCAGAACCAACTGCCAAGTGTTCATCTAGGTGTCAGGTATGATGCACACTGTTTCAATCTTTTGGTTATTTATCAAAAATAAACTATTAAATCGTATATAAATATCGTGATGTATTTTATTACTGTATGGGCCCATACACAAAATATACCATCATACACATACATCTCAATCCATTCAGCATGACGGATGTGTCCTCGGATGTTTGCTTCGTCTTGGGTCCTTTCTGGCGGATCAAAACACTCTGAACGATGCTCCGCTGGTCCTGGAGTTGGAGGTTCGCCCACTGCTCTTCTTGTCGGTTGCGTGACTGTACGTCACGGTCTTCTAACGCTATTGAGCTTTCAATAATGGTATATTTGGTGTCTGAGCCCCATTCTGTAGAGAAACTCGTGTCTGATTTAGACATGGTTTAATAGTTTATGGTGTTGAATATGAGAAATCTAAAAAAGGTGTGTCTCATACCCGACAGCTAGATGAACACTTTACAGTGGGTTATATGACTCCAAGTCATTCCCTCCGAATGCTATTGACGGTAGAATCGTGTTTAACAATTTCCGCATCTCGAAGAACATTGAACATCAAACGTGACGCCGACTTTATTCCGGGGGGGGGGGGGGATCAGTACCTGAGCAACACAGGACTGCGCTCCTAGAAGTAAAAGGTTTTGGGGTTGTTGTTTTTTGTTTGTTTGTTTGTTTGTTTGTTCAAAAATCTTTGCGTTTTGAGGAGGAAAGTCAGATCACTCTCTCAACGACTTTCGCACCGTTTAACGGTTTAAGAACTAAGCACGTTATAATTCATCAGAATAAAGCAAACCGGAAGCTGTGATCAGCGACAAACACCGATCCCACAAGTCTGAACACATGACCGAGATAAAGCTGGCTTTAGGGTTTGATCTTCTTTCACACTCACCGGAGAGAGAGAGAGAGAGAGAGAGAGAGAGAGAGAGACAGAGAGAGAGAGAGAGAGAGAGAGAGAGAGACAGATAGAGAGAGAGACAGAGAGAGAGAGAGAGAGAGATGGCGTTCAGGGGAACATAATAATAAATAAACCTGCGTCAGGAATGCAAACTCGGAGAGAAGTCAGTGTTTCAGGAAATATGGAGAAATACTCACGGAAAACACGTCTACATCCGCGGCAGCCATGATCAGGAATGTGTAGAGAAGGTGTTATACCGGAGATGGGCGTAGAGGAAGTCTCTCTCTCTCTCTCTCTCTCTCTCTCTCACTCTCTGACACTGTCACTACCAGAGCACCACCGCGCATGCGCACTGCCTCCACTAACGCCTAGGAAATGTTGCGCATGCGCACCAGGAGCCAGACGCTCAACCCCATGACTACTAAAAATATGACTACTTCCTGTCTTCATGGGAACTTCCTTCATATTTATATTGGCTTTTTTTGAGGCAAAGCTTTAAGGTTTACTTTATAGTGACTTAATAAACAGTTTATATATATATATATATATATATATATATATATATATATATATATATATATATATATATATATATATATATATATATATATATACACACAAACATAACATGGAGAAGGGGGAAAAACAGAAAGAACAAGAGAAAAACTTTAGTAAAAGCCTTAGTAATGCAAAATATTTATACAGTTTCTTATTTTGTAGAAACTCCTTAAAGTTATATAATTGCACATTTATAAATGGTAAATGATATGTAAGAAAGGATCTTTCTGGTCAATTTAGACTTTGGTCTGAAAATAAAACGTAGCTATTACTATTATAATTCAATTCATTATAAAAACGCTCGCCAGAGTTAAACAGAGGTTCGTAGAAGAGTAATAAAATCGAATGGCTTTTAAGAGCCATTTTTTACCAGTACTGCTTTTCATGTGTATAAAAAGATCAATCTAAAACAAATAAGTACATACACAATACAAATAAAAAAAAAACCATTCAGTAGATTCTGTAGCACTTACATAGGAACATGTGCTTAAAGTACCATTAACAGGAAGATTAAATGATGAAGATGAAAGTCTAGTTACCGTTTTCTTTGCCAAAAAACTATGCTAACTACAATAATCATGGTTTCATGGGCAAGGGAACTGTAATGAATAAAAATTGTTCCGGAGAAATAAGCAAACACACACATTCACATGTACGGGTAATTTAGTGCGGCCAATTCAACTAGCAGCATGTTGGGAACTGGGAGAACACCGGAGAACCCAGGAGAAACCCACACATGGACATGTGGAGATCATGTGAGAGTAAAGTTCAGAACCAAACCAGGAACCCCGAAACACTCAAGTAATCAATAACGTCTATCTATCTATCTATCTATCTATCTATCTATCTATCTATCTATCTATCTATCTATCTATCTATCTATCTATCTATCTATCTATCTATCTATCTATCTATCTATCTATCTATCTATCTATCTATCTATCTATCTATCCATCCATCCATCCATCCATCCATCCATCTATCTATCTATCTATCCAGCTATCTATCATCTATGTATATATGTATCTATATGTGCCACCATGACACACAACTGTTCTTCTTCTCCCTCTTCTTTTTCTTCTTCTTCTTATTGTTGTTGTTGTTGTTGATGATGATGATTTTAGTAGTAGTATTATACTAGTAATAATATTAAATATTCTGTTGTTACTAATAAGGTACTACAAAGGTTAATAAATGTCTTCTTCCAGTTCTAAATGTTATTATTTCGTGCTGTTATTGGAACATTAGTAATAAAAGTTTACAGCTGTTTAAATCGATTTTTATTAGAAAGAATCAAATATGTCGGTGCCATCATCATGGGTGTGTGAGTGTATGTGTGAGTAAGTGTATGTGTGCGTGTGTGTGTGTGTGTGTGTGTAAGTGTGTGCGTGGACATTTTAACCCGGAAGACAGGTGAGAGCTTCAGGTAGCGGTGGAAATAAATCGGCGAAGGAAACGGCTCGGTAAATCCGCCCGAATCTCCCCATGGAGATCACTCAGGAGTCGGTACTGTCGGTGTTGCTCGAGGAAGGAGGGAAGATTCAAAACTCGGAGTTACTGAATAAATTTAAAGCTCCATTACACTGCAGCGATCCGAGCGAGAAGAAGCAGAACAGAGATCTGTTCAAGGTGATCATCAACAGCGTCGCGGTGGTGAAAGTGATCGAGGAGGTGAAATACGTCGTGTTGAAGAAAAAGTACCAGCATTTACTGAAGAACAGGTCAGATGATGGGACTGAAGAAAAGCAGGAGGGAGAAGGTGGTGAGCCGGAGAAGGTGGAATTAAACCCGGCAGCAGAACTCAGAGAAGTGTGTGAGAATGAAGCAGCTCCTGAGGAGGACAAATCGGAGCAGAAACCTCCCTCAGACAGTGAAGCTGCCTCCTCACACAGCTCTCCAGCTCCGTCCTTCATCGAGCTGGCTTTACAGAGACAGGAATCTACAGACTTCAAGGTAAAGAAGTCATTACACTTCAAGGCACCTCTCAATTCACATGACTCACAGAAGCACGGACCTGCCCGCTCCACCGACAGCGAGACGGGCGGACACAAACGCTTCGCCCTGCCGTTACGCACGCCTCCCGTGGCTGTCGCTCCTGTGGCACGGGAAGAGTTCACTACAATGAGAATCCCATCAAACGACACCAATCCGGTCCAAGTCCACATGGCTCCAGTGAGCTCCACACCTGGGCCTCCGTGTTCACCTCGATATAAGAGACGCTCGTCTGTGGACAGCGTGGGGATCGGCAGCTCTCCACAAACACGCAGACACTGCAAAAGTGCTAAACCCGCAGACGAGCCCAAGTACAGTGACACCGTCCCGCTAGACAGCTCCGAACGTGAGTGGATGGTGAGGTCTGCGTCAGGACAGTGGGGTTATCTGTACGGCCTGCTGCTAAAGGACGCCCAGCTGGCGGAGAAAAGGGATTTCATTTCGGGCTTCACGGCCTTACACTGGGCAGCAAAGTGTGGCAACGCCGACATGCTGTGCAAGATCATCGACCTGTCCAGGAAGAACGGAAATGGCGTGGACGTCAACACCAGGTCCTACGCCGGCTACACCCCGCTACACGTCGCCGCCATCCATGGTCAGGAGTACGTCATAGGCATCTTGGTGAATGAATACGCTGCCAACTGTAATGTTCGGGATAACTCTGGGAAAAAGGCGCACCACTACCTGGGTAAAGATGCCTCGCGCTCGATCCGGGAGCTGCTGGGGGGGGTGAAGGTGGTGCGTGCTGAGCCGCAGAAGAACACCGAGGACACTGACACTTACAAACATTCTCACACCATCAGCCGACTGTTCCAGCCACAAACGATAGGCTACAAGAAGAAGCCCAAATCCAGAAGCTCCGTCTTGTCCACGCTTGAGGACGTGAAGGATGAAAAGGGCGAGCACTCGAACCCCATGCACAGGGTTCCTTCTGATGTATTTTCCTAAAATCTCTCTGTATGTAAACATGCGACCGTGTGACCTTTAATGTTCATGTAAGAGCTGAAATCAGTGCTCTTTTAACCTGTCTCTAACTTATTCTTCCTTTTTATATTCAGAATGATTTGGTCTGAGGTTCGGTAATGGTGCAGACTTTGAATCGTTTATGTTCCTCTTCTCACTTGTCTTGTAGGAATACTGTCGGAAATTTTTAAACTAGTGTATTATTGTTTCATTATCATAAAAGTAGTAAACGAATGACCTGGTTAAAGCTCATGTACTGGTGTTATGGGTGATTTAGGTGAAAGATAGATAAATATATTAATTCTTGCTTTCATATTAAAATAATGCTGGTTGAAGGTTGATTCGTACACTCAGATTACTACACTCAGGTTAGTACACTCGGATTACTACACTCAGATTACTACACTCAGGTTAGTACACTCAGATTACTACACTCAGGTTAGTACACTCGGATTACTACACTCAGATTACTACACTCAGGTTAGTACACTCAGATTACTACACTCAGGTTAGTACACTCAGATTACTACACTCAGGTTAGTACACTCGGATTACTACACTCAGATTACTACACTCAGGTTAGTACACTCGGATTACTACACTCAGGTTAGTACACTCATGTTACTACACTCAGATTACTACACTCAGGTTAGTACACTCAGATTACTACACTCAGGTTAGTACACTCATGTTAGTACACTCAGATTACTACACTCAGGTTAGTACACTCAGGTTAGTACACTCGGATTACTACACTCAGATTACTACACTCAGGTTAGTACACTCGGATTACTACACTCAGGTTAGTACACTCATGTTACTACACTCAGATTACTACACTCAGGTTAGTACACTCGGATTACTACACTCAGGTTAGTACACTCATGTTACTACACTCAGATTACTACACTCAGGTTAGTACACTCGGATTACTACACTCAGATTACTACACTCAGGTTAGTACACTCGGATTACTACACTCAGGTTAGTACACTCATGTTACTACACTCAGATTACTACACTCAGGTTAGTACACTCGGATTACTACACTCAGGTTAGTACACTCATGTTACTACACTCAGATTACTACACTCAGGTTAGTACACTCAGATTACTACACTCAGGTTACTACACTCAGGTTAGTACACTCATGTTAGTACACTCAGATTACTACACTCAGGTTAGTACACTCAGATTACTACACTCAGGTTAGTACACTCGGATTACTACACTCAGATTACTACACCAGGTTAGTACACCTCGATTACTACACTCAGGTTAGTACACTCATGTTACTACACTCGGTTAGTACACTCCGGTAGTGCACTCGGATTACTACACTCAGATTACTACACTCAGGTTAGTACACTCGGATTACTACACTCAGGTTAGTACACTCATTTTACTACACTCAGATTACTACACTCAGGTTAGTACACTCAGATTACTACACTCAGGTTACTACACTCAGGTTAGTACACTCATGTTAGTACACTCAGATTACTACACTCAGGTTAGTACACTCGGATTACTACACTCAGGTTAGTACACTCAGGTTAGTACACTCAGATTAGTACACTCAGATTACTACACTCAGGTTAGTACACTCAGATTACTACACTCAGGTTAGTACACTCGGATTACTACACTCAGATTACTACACTCAGATTACTACACTCAGGTTAGTACACTCGGATTACTACACTCATGTTAGTACACTCAGATTAGTACACTCAGATTACTACACTCAGGTTAGTACACTCAGATTACTACACTCAGGTTAGTACACTCATGTTAGTACACTCAGATTAGTACACTCAGATTACTACACTCAGGTTAGTACACTCAGATTAGTACACTCATGTTAGTACACTCATGTTAGTACACTCATGTTAGTACACTCAGGTTAGTACACTCATGTTACTACACTCAGGTTACTACACTCAGGTTAGTACACTCAGATTACTACACTCAGATTACTACACTCAGGTTAGTACACTCAGATTACTACACTCAGATTAGTACACTCAGATTACTACACTCAGGTTAGTACACTCAGATTACTACACTCAGATTACTACACTCATGTTAGTACACTCAGATTAGTACACTCAGATTACTACACTCAGATTACTACACTCATGTTAGTACACTCAGATTACTACACTCAGGTTAGTACACTCGGATTACTACACTCAGGTTAGTACACTCAGATTACTACACTCAGATTAGTACACTCAGATTAATACACTCAGGTTAGTACACTCAGATTACTACACTCAGGTTAGTACACTCATGTTAGTACACTCAGATTAGTACACTCAGATTACTACACTCAGGTTAGTACACTCAGATTAGTACACTCAGATTACTACACTCATGTTAGTACACTCATGTTAGTACACTCATGTTAGTACACTCAGGTTAGTACACTCAGGTTAGTACACTCATGTTACTACACTCAGATTACTACACTCAGGTTAGTACACTCAGATTACTACACTCAGGTTAGTACACTCATGTTAGTACACTCAGATTAGTACACTCAGATTACTACACTCAGGTTAGTACACTCAGATTAGTACACTCAGATTACTACACTCATGTTAGTACACTCATGTTAGTACACTCATGTTAGTACACTCATGTTACTACACTCAGATTACTACACTCAGATTAGTACACTCAGATTACTACACTCAGGTTAGTACACTCAGATTACTACACTCAGGTTAGTACACTCATGTTAGTACACTCAGATTACTACACTCATGTTAGTACACTCATGTTAGTACACTCATGTTAGTACACTCAGATTAGTACACTCAGATTAGTACACTCAGATTACTACACTCAGATTACTACACTCAGGTTAGTACACTCAGATTAGTACACTCATGTTAGTACACTCAGATTACTACACTCATATTAGTACACTCATGTTAGTACACTCAGATTACTACACTCATGTTAGTACACTCATGTTAGTACACTCATGTTAGTACACTCAGATTACTACACTCAGGTTAGTACACTCATGTTAGTACACTCAGATTAGTACACTCAGATTAGTACACTCATGTTAGTACACTCAGATTACTACACTCAGATTACTACACTCATGTTAGTACACTCAGATTACTACACTCATGTTAGTACACTCAGATTACTACACTCAGGTTAGTACACTCAGATTAGTACACTCATGTTAGTACACTCAGATTACTACACTCATATTAGTACACTCATGTTAGTACACTCAGATTACTACACTCATGTTAGTACACTCATGTTAGTACACTCATGTTAGTACACTCAGATTACTACACTCAGGTTAGTACACTCATGTTAGTACACTCAGATTAGTACACTCAGATTAGTACACTCATGTTAGTACACTCAGATTACTACACTCATGTTAGTACACTCAGATTACTACACTCATGTTAGTACACTCAGATTACTACACTCAGGTTAGTACACTCAGATTACTACACTCATATTAGTACACTCATGTTAGTACACTCAGATTACTACACTCATGTTAGTACACTCAGATTAGTACACTCATGTTAGTACACTCATGTTAGTACACTCAGATTACTACACTTGGATTACTACACTTGGATTACTACACTCAGGCTAGTACACTCGGATTACTACACAGGTTAGTACACTCAGATTAGTACACTCATGTTAGTACACTCATGTTAGTACACTTGGTGAATTAAAGCTGTATTGACTTGTTTTAGTGCCAATCCAGTGTATAACTGGTAC
>CM022769.1:25289788-25387288 GCA_012411365.1 Ameiurus melas | reverse complement strand
GTCATCGGGTCGCGGGGGGGGGAGCAGCTCCAGCAAGGGAAGTCCATCAAGTCGATATTATTAACAAAAAGAAATAAACCGAAATGTCAAGAAAGGTCAAATACCGCGTGGCGTCTTCTAACATTCGCAGAACTTTACAGGTGACAGTTGCTGAAATATTTGTCACTAGAGGGCAGTGCAGATGTAAAACCCATCGAAACTAAACTGTGGTTTCGGTGATACACTACCAGGAACTGCTTATCCAAGCAAAACACACACACACACACACACACACACACACACACACACACACACACACTCAACAAGGACAAGTGAGCCATTCATTTTCATCGACAGCCTCGCTAAGAATACCACCAAACTCAAACCCTATTTACATTTATAGCTGGTTATGAATACATGTGGTGTCGATACAGAGATGAACAGACTCTACACTATTCCCATTTCTCACGCCCAGCCCGGACACGCCTAATTCAAATCGTCCGGAGGGAAATCGAGTCGACGTACAGCTGCTTTGCAAGCGGAAATTTCAGACGATAATAAAATCCTGTGCCAAATACAGAGCTCCGAGCACGGTGCGGTTCACTGCGCAGGTGTCGGCGACTTTCCTGTAAGAGCGGCTCTGACAGTAGTGCAGCCGCTCGTTTATCGCGTCCATAAAGTAAGCGATAACTGAAACTTGTTCCGCAACATAAAGGAGCAGAAACTTTGACGTGTCATGCTTGAACCAATCAAACCAGTTGCACTGGGACATTTTGTGTGCAATTAGACAAATAGAACACAGCTGTTATTGGAAAATAATTCACTCCAAGGTGACAACAGTTGATTGTTTTCTAAGAACAGCACACCTCTAATTGTCTCATTCCTTACTTAACCCCTTTAACCCCACGACAGACAAGAACGCGTCCTAACCCCGTCCACAGAAATACGATTCTACTTTTAATTCTACTGCAGCGTAATCCCGGCTCTCGCACCTTCTCCTCAGAGTCCATGTTCTCGTCTACGGTGCTCAGGGCGTTCTGAACGCGGGCCAGACGTGCCGAGAGACACAACAGCAGGCTGATGACGCGCTCCAGGTCTTCGATGAACTGCGTGTAGCGCTCCAGCTCGGCGGGTGAACAGCACTCGCGCACCAGAACCTCCAGAGAATTCCCCAGAACTCCGATCTCCATCTCCTCGCCTTGCAGGGACGAGCGCAATCCCTCCAGAGATTTCAGCTGCTCTTCGATATGAGCCATCAGCTGCCTCTGTGTCAGGAGAATACAAGGAGGACCATAACACCAGGTACATGTTTCTTAAAAAGAAATCATTCGTATTAAATCTGTTTATAATGTTATAAATCTATATCCTGAGTTGATATGTTTCTGTAAAGCTGCTTGGTGACAACGTGTCACTGTACAAGCGCTGTAAAAATAAAACGGAATTGAATATTACTATATACATAATTCATACACTCATTGGTCACTTTAATAGGAACGCCTGCTTATTCATGCAATTATCCAATCGGCCAATCATGTTGCAGCAGCGCAATCTACAATATCATGCAGATCCGGGTCAAGGGCTTCAGTTCACATCAAACATCAGAATGGGGGGAAAATGTTTGAACTGCGAATGGTCTGTGATTTTCACCAATCTGTGATTTTCCTTATCGCTCCTTTAGCGTTTCGGTCTGCAGAAACCGACGCTCGCGGATGTTGGCTGGGGTTGTTCGTACCGTCCTGTTTCAACTCTTCAGCAGAGTTGTAAACGAGAACACTCAAACCAATGTCAACCTTAACCCGAAACCCGTATCTGTATGATTTGATGCCCTGCACTGCGGTCACATGCTTGTCTGATCGGATGAACGCACGAATGAGCAGGTGTTCCTAATAAAGTGGCCGGCGATTGTAACGTGTTCAACTTTGAAAACCTAGTAAGACTGGACAAATCTAAAAAAAAAATCTAAAAAAGTGAACAAACGACATACGAAGTAATAAGATGTACCTTGTTCTCCGTGACAGTCGCTCCTGTACTGGACAGAGCACGGTGTCGTATAGTCGGAGAAACCGAGCCGCTTACACTCTGCTCATCATCATCAACAACATCATCTCCATCAGCAGCAGCAGCAGCAGATGGCCTTGAAAACAACATGACAAAGCAAAGTCATGACCTCATATAGACCTAGAAATGTGTTCTGTACATGATGAGTACAGAGTACACGCGGTGAGGTCCAAAAGTCTGAGATCACACTGGACATAAAGATGGTTTATTTCCAGTGACGGTTTTAAGAATGATTTCATTTATAAGGAGATGTCTGATATCTTAATATTCTGCATTATTCCCAGGCCACTATTTACATCTGAGTAAATTAGTGATATTGATTGCTTTAACTTTTGTATAAACTACCGAACACTCAGACTTTTGGACCCTGTAAGTGTAGAGTGTGTATAATATAGAAGGTTCTGCAGTAGTCACCTGTAGGATGTCTGCTCAGGTGTGGTAGCTTTCTGCTCCCGCTTTTTCTTATAGTGATCTTCCATCAAAAGATGGTCTTCAGATAACATCTGCTCCATCAGCATGACGGCCGTCTTCCGATTAGCAACAGGATACAGAACGAGAGCTAATGACTGGTCTGCTGAGACCACTTCCTGAACCAGTGTCTCCCACCGAGGCGGGTCGACAGGACACTTCCTTCCTACGTTCTTCTTCCTTTCCTGAGCTCCATCAAGGGCAGGGACAGGAACCGCTGCTAACCGTTCACACCCGGACACCGACTCCGTGTCGCCATATAAAGCAGACTGAGGATGATACTGAGGATGATGGGTAAGCGTATGTTGGGAAGTTGTGCCCCCGTGTGTTTTCCCATCATCAGTCCCCGGTGATAAAGGCCACAGACTGGGGTCGGTTGTGACCCCAAAGCCGAGGGGGACTTCATGAAGGTAGTGGACATCGCTCACGTCTCCATGTGATATTTCACCCTGCATTAAGGACGGTTCTTGGGGAACGGCATTCATTTTCCTAAAACATACAGAGACACGAAACTGTTTCAGCGGACTGCTGATGTTCTGAGCGATTTATAAAATATCAAATAAATAGTAGAAAACGATACCCGATTATCAGATTCTTCTCACTGGGTCCTCTGGGGGGACTGGGTGTAGCGGTGACTCTGCTTTCTTTACCCGATACAGAAGATGTCCTGACCCAGGCGTTGCCCACTGTAGATGTGTGTTCTGATGAACCTGGCTCCTGAAAGACCCTGCGATCAGCGCCGATCTGAACATTATTCTCAGAACCAACCCGAGGTGCATTGTGTTGCTCAGTGCTGTCTCTCTTCTCCCTGTCAGACAGGACGCGTGTCCGCTGGACCTGATTCAGCTGATCCGAGCTTTTGCTGAGAACCTCAGGTCTGGAAACCCTGAACACTCCAAGCTCCTCCATCGATTTCCCTCTGGGTGCAACCACCCGGACCCTCTGCTGATCCGGAACTGACGCTGCATACTCCTTATAGCCTGTTCTTTCTCCTTCCACTTTAATCTCAGCTCTAAAGACAAAGGATTTCATGTTTCAGATTTACAGTCTCACACACACACACACACACACACTCATCTGAACACACGAACATGCTCCTTTATTCTGTAAATTCACATACAATGACACCTTCTGACCCCATTACACTTACTCTCTCATAAACACACACTTCAGCTTCTAAATATCAATAAATAGCGCATCAGACTACAGATCTGATCAGAACGAATATTTTAGTCCGAGTTATTGTGTGACTGCAGCGCAGGCGTGGACTGTCGACAGGTCTGTGGTGCGAGTCGTATTATTCCAGCGGTGAAAGCTTACCTAGAGAGATCTTTATCACGTGTAGAGGAGTCTAAGTGTTTCTGGATCTGTGTAAAAACAAGAAGTAAAAATGTAAACAACCGACAGTAATAAATATTTCTTTTACCTGTGTATATATATATATATATATATATACGCATCTTGACATTTAGTGACTTTGGAATTTGAAGGTTTTGACCCTTATGTTTGTACACATATATACACGTCACCTATATACATTACAGACCTGGTGAAAGACACGAGGTGATGAAATGCTGCTGCTTCTGTACGAGCGATGCTGCTGTCGTTCCTCCAGGAGATCCTCTAGAGAGGCAGACTTCTCTGATGGAGGTGATGCTCGTTCTTTCCAGCTGGACTGCCGCGAGTGGCCGCCGTGTTCCGCGGAGGTGAATCTGATGGAACTCAAATCATGGATACGACTAGCAGAGAGGGGCCTAAATGGCTTCTCCTTGGGTCCTGAATACGTTCTAGGACCCCAGTCAGAATGCCTCCCTTCTGTGGGAACCTGTGGAGCTGGCTGCTGCTGCTGCGGCTGCTGCTCTGCTACCTTGGAGCCAGTTTTACGTTCCATATATGCTACCAAGGCCTTCTGCTGAAGGTGCTTAAGAGTGCTTTTGGAGAAGCTGCAAGCCGACATCGCACGTCCTCTCACCTCAAACATCCTGCGTCTGACCGCGACTAGACCGTGCTGAAAGAGATGTTCTTCTGAGAGCAGTCCTTCACTCTCACTGCCGAGGGAACGGCAGGTCATGTGCGTCGGGTCGTCTCCCAGACGGTGCAGCTTTTCCGGCTCGGAGTTGGACAGCTTCTTCTGTCCCAGGGTCAGACGTTTCCTACAGCCAATTCGAGGCACCTGCGGCTGAGCGATATTTTGCTGCTTCACCGTCTCTCGCTTAATCTCGTGGCTGGGCTTATTCAAACTATCCGTGTTCTGAAATGTGGGCAGATGAGCTGGACTGGAGTTTTCTTGCGTTGGAGGCCCAGAAGGAATGACGGAGAGCTTTTTATCACAGCAGTGCTCAATGACCTTTTGCCAAGAGAGTCCGAGATCTTTTCTTCTGAATGAAGTCGCTCTCAAAACCTTGGTTTGCGCATCCTTAAGCTTTTCTTTATAATATTTTTTGAAGGAATCGTCCATGGTGTTGGATAGAGAATAAAAGTCATTCGACTTCGTCTCTTTAGACACTTCACTGTGCAATGACTGACCACTCGAAGAAACAGATACCTGTCCTGCTTCTGGATGATCTTTACCCCAGTCTGATCCCAAACTAGAGTTTTGATCATTTTTTATGTTCTTCATGACAGATGCTCTGCTGGCTCCAGTGAGGTGGTACAGAAGCGGAGTCGTGTCTTTGCTGATCTTCTCTGTGGGCATATCAGCGAAGTGTTGTCTCGTCAGTTCATTCACAGGTTCATCTTGTTTTAAATGGATATTGTGGTTCGTTTCAGTAACGACAGGAGTCACGGGTTGATGTTGAGATGATGTTGAGAAGCTATCCTCTGGGCCACAGTAGAAGATTGGGTTATTGTTGGCGTGATGTCTGCCTACGTCCATATTCATGACTTCCAAATCAGCAACACTTTGAGACTTGGAGAAATGATGGCTACTTGAAGGCTCCTCATCTCCATTTGGTGGGGGCAATTTGTTCTCTTCAAAGAAGATTTCAGCGCTGCTCTGCTTCCTCAGGGGAACATTTTTAAACATGTTCTCCACAGTATTATGCGATCTCTGTATTTCGGCTTGTGCGTGAGCGTTGATGCTGTCTGTCGGACATCGTGGTGCTGGAACACTGGACTCGCACGATTTGTACACACCAGTGATGAAATAGAACTGTCCTTTGTGCTGAATACTTCCACTGATTGTGTTTTGTGGCATCTCCCGGGACTTGATTGGTTGTTGTTGCTCAGAGACTGTAACCCCGCACGCTGAATGTGACCTGTTGTGTTGAATTCCCGAGAGATTCTCCGTGTTCTGTTGTAAAAGTTCTGCCTGCCCTGTCTGAAGCGGCGATCGATTAAAGACGGCTTCTGACCTCGACTCCGAGGTCTCTTCCACAAGGTCTTGCTTCCTCTCATAATTCTGAGGAACCCAGAGATCATAAACGAGGTTATGCTTGGAACCCAAGAATTCAGAATGAGATGTCTGGTGCCCAAAGGGTGAAACGCCAGAAGGTTGAACCTCAGGACTCTGGCTCAACACTGAGCTTTCGGGATTCCTAGTTGCGATGAAAGTGTCTATATGGACAGGCGGTGGAGGTGGAGGTGGTAAATGGGTGGTAGGCACTGGAGGATCTTTGACATGAGAACATTCATTATGACTCTGATGATGTTGGTGCACAACGGCCTCCATGGAACCATACAGATGATTAGTGCTTTTTGAATCGGAGTCTAGGATGCTGGGACCGTACACGGCCCTCACATACTTCAGATCAGTGTAGTGCAGGTGATGTGGGTGTAAATCATCTGCTAGGAAGGGTGAAGGGTAATCCGGGGCAGTGGAGCCTCCAGAGAAAGAGCTATAAGCAGAATCTCCTTTGCCATGATGATGCGTGTACTGATCTATACTACTAGTGGACTTGGATGGAGAATGTCGACTAAGAGGGTGCAGGTCAAAGTTGCTCATCTTCTCAAAGTGCATATTGCAGGAATCCATCGGAATTATCCATAGTCTACTCAGCTTTGTTTGTTTTTTGGTTTTTTTTCAATCTGCGATGTCCTTAATTCAGAATCCATTTCCATTTTCTCAGCATCTTCACAGTAATAACAGCATCCTGGCCAAAAAAAAGAAAAAGAAAAGAAAGAAACACTATTCATGACTGAGGTCTGACATTGTAAACTTCTGACTTAAGTTCAGCTAAAGTTCCTAATTCGTTCCTAATATTTCTGACAAAGAAAAAAACGAAGAGACTTCCTTAAAATTCCTGCTCAGAACGTCGGGAAGGTATAAACCTATTTACTTTAGATCGATGGAAACTGGGAAACTGGTCGGCTCAAGCTAGAACAGAGATTTGAGAAAGTAAACACATCATAAACTCATGATCTTTAATGTTAGCTGACCAACAAAACACACACACACACACACACACTATCGTGGAGGAATCCGTGATTTCCAAACTTGCAACTTGAACGCGGCGACCACAGAATTCCCACGAGTTCAGAATTCCCACGAGTCGCACGCGAACGTTTATATCTACCGCATACAAACTCGAGTGATTACGCAATCTCAGCAGAGTAATGGGCCATGCCTGCTATCTGGTTAGTACACACTTTGAAGTTTCTCTCTGTAGGCCCAGGGTGTGTATTACGACTGATCAAGTGATCATTTAGATCGAGCTTTCTTTTCATCTTTTTTTTACATCCATGATGCTAATTGGTCAATTTGATCAGAATTCGTTTTCATCCACCTAACGAGCCGAGTCTAAGTGCGCCTTCGGGTTGCACCAGGAATTTACCAAGAGCTTAAAACCCAAAGCTGGACACGCTTGACTGAACCTGGTCTGGTGTGATATTACATCCTGGACATGTGTTGGAAAGAACAGCATGTTTGTTATGGATTTCTCAGTGTTGCGTGTCCACTGGGGACAGACATTTAAACAACAACTAACAATTTGTTCTAGATAAGCATGTTTCAGGCGTTTATACTGTAACACCCACCGAAAAGTAATGGTAAATGGTAAATGTGCACTTATATAGCGCTTTTATCCAACGCGCTTTACACTGTGTCTCATTCACCCATTCACCCATTCACACACCAATGGTAGCAGAGTTGCCATGCAAGGTGCTAGTTTGCCATTGGGAGCAACTTGGGGTTCAGTGTCTTGCCCAAGGACACTTCGGCATGTGGGCCGGGAATCGAACCGCCAACCCTACGATTAGTGGACAACCCACTCTACCGTCTGCGCCACAGCCGCCAGTACCTCGTACAAACTCCTCCCTCTTTAATACGAATAAAAGTCCAAAGCCTTTTTGTTTTCCTCAAGCTGAGCGATGCTTGGTGGAAGGGAAGTGTGTGTGAGAAGAACCATGTTTACTACTAACGAGTAGAGCTACTGTAGAGCAAGACATGCCTCCAGGGGGCGGGGCATATATACGGTTCTAGAGAGCATTTCAATGGATGAGCGTGAACTATACATTTTTAAAATGAGGATCCCTCCAAGACCTATAAGAATACCAAATACCTCGCTAACAGGGTTAGCACGGCCCTTTAAAGCTTTAAAGCCGGTAAAGCGGCTGTTATTGTGCAGTTCCTTCCAGCACCAAAGTCTGGGTTTTATGACCTTCAGGTCACCGTCAGAATGACCGACTGCTGAGCTCTTTAAAGCAGACTGACATGATTGTTCTCGTCAACAATTAAAGAGAGTAATAAAAGAAATGTCATAAAAAGTCATGTGAGTGTTGGTGAGAAGGAATGAGCGTCATTTTAACCAGAGTGAAACACTTCAAACTAATCATGTGATAACTCTTGGATGTTCTGTATTTTAGTTCTGAGATTCTCATGGTTTTTTTTTTATGATCAGCGATACTGTGTGTGAAGATAAAAATCAGTGATAAGAACACGAGTGCTGCGTGACAGTTGGGAAGCTGATGATTTACTCAGGTTACTGATCCTAACCACTCCACTTATTCCACTTCTAACACATGCAGCTACATTCCCCACAGATTGAAAATAAAAAAGCTTCACATACTTATACAAACAAAGTGTGTTTCTTATTCGGTCAGATCGTTCCGCTCACATATATGTTGAATCAAAGATACAAAAAAACGTATATGCTGCAGTGTAGACGAAGCAACAACAACAACAACAACAACAAAAAATACCTGCTTACCACTTGCGATGTTCTGAAAGCCTTCAGCTCAAAGGCGAGAAAGAAGAACTGATCCGATATTCCATTTTAAACTCTGCTCTATAAGTACACGGAAGAGCGTTCTCCCACTACAGACCTGTCGCAGTGGGCCTCGCTCTGCTTAAACCCCGCCGAGAGGCCGGACCTGCGCGCCTGTGACGTCTACGCTGCGAGGGTACAATAGGCCCAGCAGAGGGAATATTTCACTGATGATAATGGTGTCTGAAGAGGGGGGAAAAAGGCCTCACATTCCAGCCCGGCTTCACTGAAAGAAAGAGCCTGGTTGCCATTCATTCCCAGACTCCTCTGAACATGGAGCGCTGCCCAACAGGATGACAGGACGTCCCAGTACGAGCTCTGTGGAGCGACCCTCATCTTGCTCTTTATTACTCTTTTTCTAACATCACGCAGGTCTGATTTAACACGAGGCTTTACCGCCTCACGTCATTCCAGCAATCCGGAGAACCAAATTGAGTCAGGGCCTCGTTCAGAACAGGTATTCCATTTTACATTCTAATATTACAATAATAATAATAATAATAATAATAATAACAACAACAACACGAGGAGATGAAAAAAAAAAACACTCTCACTTAATTACATTTCCAAGAAAAATAATGACTTTTTTTTATATTATTATTTCGACCTTCAAATAGTGAAGCCAGTGAAGCCACTGAAAGCCTGTTGAATTCATTTTCTGATGATCTGCGAACATTAACTATCCATCCATCTTCAACCGCTTATTCCTGCTTCAGGGTCGCGGGGAACCTGGAGCCTATCCCAGGAAGCATCGGGCACAAGGCGGGGTTACACCCTGGACAGGGTGAACTTCTGATCCATTTATTAGTAAACTACGTCGAGCTAGTCGTGTATACGGGCAGCAAACGTACAGAGACTGAGTGACGAGTTCAGACAAAAGAACATCGACGAAAATCAATATGTAGAAGAGAAACCTGAGCCACAGGAAAAAAAAAAAAAACAACTCATGACATTGTAGAGTTAAGACCTTAAGAAGCCCGAGCACATTGTCGTTTTTCAGCTTCCTGCCATTCCCACCTGCCTGATGAATGTCTGAGTCACAAAGACTTACAACAAACACAAAGCTATTCTTGACCTCGAGCTCTGACACCTTGGGTAAGTCACATCAACACACTGCCTGAGCACCGGATATCACCTTCTGTTCTCCACAACTATAAATATATATATATATATATATATATATAAATAAATAAAAATCGACACTCTTTAAAACCACATTCAACCCTCTGTACAATGTCTCCCAAATAATCTTACAAAACACTGACGTCTCAAACAAAAGTCTTTCAGCCGGTTTTAGCCCAATTTTACAGAAGGTGATTACAGGAACTTGTTGCATACCAAACATTTTCAGGGTCAGTTTCAGTGGCGTCCCTTTATAGACTTAATAGAATCGGTTCATGGACGAGCGCCTGACAGTTCGGAGTCAGTAAGTTTGTCCAAGCTCGGTAGGAGGACTGAAAGGAATTCCATGCCTGTGTTTGAGGATGTGAGAAGGACATTTTTTTAAAGTCAGGCTGCTATGAAACCTGGACCACCTGGAGCTTCATCTCTACTGAAGTACTTTATCTAGCTGAAGCAGACAGAACATTCCGGGCCTGATGCCAAACGGGTGTCACGTTAAGTTCTTTAGGTGGACGGTGAAGACGAGGTGGCTCGGATTTCGCAGCACTCGCACTTCGCGAACAGATAAAAATGCAGGACGTATACAGACATACGTACTGACACATGGATGGGAATTTCACGATCACGACAAAAAAAAAAAAAACGTGGTCAGCATGAGTATTAAGCAGTCTGTAAAAGATCCTGTCTGGAATTACAGGACACATGTCAGGGGGAATTTTTTAGTTTGGATGCACGGCACGGTTGAATTCACGAACAGAAGGTGTGGATTAGTTTTATATAACGTCAGCTCTGACAGTCGTTATGGTTTCTATAGTAACAGGGACGTGTGTGGCAGATGCTCCACATCATCTAATAATAATAATAATAATAGTAATAATAACAGAGACGTTTATGTTACATTTATGGAAGGAGTCTCCAGTGTCAGCGCTTTAACAATCCCCAAGTTAGCTGGCACAGAAGAGTCTGCGGTTAGGCAAGTCTAACAGTACAAGCAGAGAGAGAGAGAGAGAGAGAGAGAGAGAGAGACCACGCTGAGGGGTGCATGTTCTTAAAACAAACAGAAATGGTTTAAAGGTCAAAGGTCAGACGCGGACCGTGCAGATAGTGCGCTTGCCATTTACGTTTAACAGAAACGTCGAGCGCGATGAGGTCGGCTCAGGGAGTCACCGATACACAACTAACTCCCTGCAGTGTACCACAATCACCTCACACACCGTCCCTACACCCTGAGCATACATCACCGTCCCTCCTGCAAACCGGTACACGGACTCGACGTGTGCGTCGGGACCGGGGATCCGACAGGGACACACTGGAACACTTGCAGGAGGAGACGGTCAGGTGCGAAGCTCACAGGACAAAGAAAGTCCACGTTGATTAACATGCGAGCGTATAAGCTGCTCGCGTTACTCATTTACTGCCTTCGTTCAGTCGTGTTCAGTAAATGCTTGATCCTGCTCAGATCAGCGCGCTTTAAACAAGTAATCTGTCCATATTTTGACAAACAGAACCTGCCAAGTTCATCAGAAATGATCTGAAAAAAAAAAAAATAGCACGCATCAGGAGGTCAGGGGCAACAAGTGAGTGATTAGTAACTGTCAAAGTCTGACTGAGTGAGGGGCGTGGCTGGAAGAGGGCGTGGCTGAGAAGGGTGTGGGATTCTGGTAGCTCTCAAACTAGACTTATTCCATAAAAATTAAAGAGTTAAAGAAACAGCCGCCTCCTCAACACTGAAGCTGCGAAAACGGATTCGTTCCGCTGTCAGTATGATGTGGAGACGCGCGGCCGAGTCAGAACCAGACCCGGTGTAGAACCAGACCCGTGATGTCACACTTAACTCAGACCTTAAGATTCAGGAACAGTTTCTATCCCCAAATCATCAGACGCACGAAAAACAAACATTTCACAAATGCAAACACGTTCTCTTCACGTTTCTGTTTGTCACGTATCCGGAAACTCTGGACTCCATTTCCCATCAGCCACTGCACTACACCACATGACCACATGCGCCACCACATGCACCTGATTCACGTTTTTGTTAACGAGCACTCGTGTATTTATAGTCTTTGTCTGCACTCTCTCCTTGTCTTTCGTTGTCGTAGACTCACGTTGTTTATGTCAGTGTCTTAGTCTCATGCCACAGAGTTTCTGCCAAGTGTCTTGTTTAGTAGTCTGTTTGTTTGTTGTTAAATGTTTAAAATCTGCGATTGCTTCTGCCTCAACCTTCCAAACGTGATACTGTTCGACTTCTATCACACCTTTTTCCTAGAATTATGGCACATGCTTATCGTTTCACTGCAAAAACGCAGTCACGAACCGCGTGAAATCCCACCCAGAGGACCTAAAGGCTAATAATGCACTTTCCCTGATGTCTTATCGGCACTCTGGAGGTAATTACACACAGACAGGAATGTGCACGATAAGCTGACAGGTAAAGCAAATAAGAGCCGAGCGTTTCTATCTGCATCGCGTAGAGTTACGTTACGCACCTCTGTAAGACAGAACCACGATCAGGCCCAGGAGACAAGGACAAACGCTGGGTTCGTGTAATATGTTCATTATTATACTTTTATTTTCAATTCATTTCTTTCCCAACAGCAGAAAATGAGCAGAAAGTCGGAAAATCTTGACCGCTAAAGCTAAAGCTAACTGACCTCATCGTGTTGAAGATTATACCCAGAGTCGTAAGAACGATCGTCTTTACGTCATATATAAACGCCAGACGAAGTTCACGAAGCTGAGACAAAGCCACGAGCGTTTTTGGTTCCTCCGCAAATCCACATAGAACGAGCAACCGTCAGACAGACGATCACGCCCGGAACGCTTCCGAAATCCCACGTAATTATTAACCGAGTGCTCCGTGCAGGCCGTGCAGTCGTGTCACCTGCAGAGCGGGCGATAAAGACATCAGATTTTTTCACCATTCTCCCAGATTTACTCACAAACTCACAGTTAAACAACTCTGAAAAAAACTGAAATATATACGTTTATTAGTAATAAACACAACCACAAGCGATGGACTTATTTTAGACTGAATAAATCAAACTTTTATTTATAATAACTTATAAAAAAAAAAAAAACAAGGTTTATTTATTTTATGATTTTAAATATTAAGCACATGTACTTATTTTAACATCACATCACCTGCGCCGGTTTTTGATCCACGATATATCCGAATAAATCCGGCATAGAGAAGTTATTTCTCACGGTGTTGGTATGATATAGACACATCGCCAAGCCCTGGCCACCTGTCAATCAAGTTCAGTGTCCATTCTTCCCATCATAAAGCAAACCCCAAGTTCTCTAAGAGAACATGCGTCTAATATTCTAACCGATACGAATCATTAATCTGATATGTTTGGATTTAACCCACGTTCAGCCGCCTCTGGAACCTGCAGACGCACAGAGACTCGTTTAGCCGTGTTAAAGTTATTTTCCTTGTCGCGGTGGCTAGGAGTTAATAATTAAACGGAGGGCGAGAACACACGCTTATGCATTATTTACTCTCTTCTGCAGCTCTGCCAGGGTGCATTTGGTGAATTCGAGCACACCGGCGCTCTGTCTCCGGCTCTACGCGTCCCATCTGAACGCCGCTACTCCAGCAGGCGAAGACGTGACCTCGTCCCTGTGTATGATTGCAGTCGAGTCTATATATATATATATATATATATATATACAATGAGGGAAAGAAGTATTCGATCCCCTGCTGATTTTGTATGTTTGTCCACTGATAAAGAAATGATCAGTCTATAATTTTAATGGTAGGTTTATTTGAACAGCGAGAGACAGAATAACAACAAAAACATCCAGAAAAACGCATGTCAAAAATGTTATACATTGATTTGCATTTTAATGAGGGAAATAAGTATTTGACCCCCTCTGCAAAACATGACTTAGTACTTGGTAATGACTTAGTAATTACTTTTCATTTTCAATGCCCTGGCTGAGGGAAGGAGGTTCTCACCCAAGATTTGACGGCACATGGCCCCGTCCATCGTCCCTGTGATGTGGTGAAGTTGTCCTGTCCCCTTAGCAGAAAAACACCCCCAAAGCATAATGTTTCCACCTCCATGTTTGACGGCGTTGATGGTGTTCTTGGGGTCATAGGCAGCATTCCTCCTCCTCCAAACACGGCGAGTTGAGTCGATGCCAAAGAGCTCCATTTTGGTCTCATCTGACCACCAGAGGACAACTGGGTGAAAGTGTTGTGGTCAGATGAGACCAAAATGGAGCTCTTTGGCATCGACTCAACTCACCGTGTAAAAAAATTAAAACGCAAATCAATGTATAACATTTTTGACATGTGTTTTTCTGGATGTTTTTGTTGTTATTCTGTCTCTCACTGTTCAAATAAACCTACCATTAAAATTATAGACTGATCATTTCTTTATCAGTGGGCAAACGTACAAAATCAGCAGGGGATCGAATACTTTTTTCCCCTCACTGTACGTACAAAGAGCATACACACTAGTCGTATATGAAATGTGATAGGAGTGGATATCAGTGGATGAGTGAGATTTGCATTGTCCAATCAGATATTTGACTAGCAAACAGACTCCATTTCCGGACACTGCAGACCCCATAGCACACATCTCTCTGCACTTTCTCAATTTAAGGTGGGACATTTTTCTGAAGCCAAGTGTTAATAACTAAATATACAACAATTTACTGATTGAACGATTTGGGAAATAACGCTCAGAACTGCTCGGTGGCGTCTGAAAGCTTCAGTCTGTGTTTCTCTCGGACTCGCAGGAGTTACTCTAACGTCTTTTGGGGTTTTTTTTTTTAAACTTTTTTTTTTAACTTAAGTGCTTTTCAGTCTTACTAGAATTAGAAACTGAACTCCAGCAGTAATGACAGGGAAGAAAAATGACCTGCACTATTCTCCTGACTATGACGTTTTACACAAAGCCTCTCACGGAACAATTTAAAGCCCGTAGGAGAAGATAATGTACGCTATTAACGTCCTGACGGTGTGCGACGTGCAGGAGCGTGTAGCGAGCGCTTCTCAGACCTCATTACGCTCCGAATAATACTTCTCCAAACTCGTGATGATCAAAGAGCACTCATTAGAGCTGGTTCCCTATTCAGGCTGAGAGAGCGACAGAGAGAGAGAGAGCGAGAGAGAGATATGTAATAAAGCACATAATGATTAAACTTCAGTTTTAACAACCCAACAGGAGTGTAGTGCTGAACTTTGTGACTTGGCAGAGTTGCAGAGGTGGATAACACGAGAGAGGAGGGGAACCCCCGAAAATGAGAACGGAGAGGTGAAAGCTGAAGCAGGAAGGAAGGGAAAAGATAGAAGTGCTGATAATGACTGGAAATGTTGACGTAAAGTAAAGCCTTTGTTCAGCCAGGCTGTGAAGGAACAATCCTCTCGGCCTCAGCGTTCAAAACAGAGCGCTCCAAACACACCGTAATTACACGATAAACTCCAAACCCTTCCACACAGTGTACTGTAAATACCTCGTGTATGAGCTAACGTGATAACCGTATCACTATCTCAAGGCACACTGACGGCTCGTCACACACACTTTCTCATCACGGGCAATAAGACCGAAACCCGAGCACGCGGGCGGCTAAAGGCTACGCTAAACCGTCCGACTGCTTCGTGCTAGCACCGTATACACCAAACCGGCGAGATGAAACCTGAGGAAGGAATCTCTGCGTGATGCGACGCTACCGAAACACATGCCACGTCTTTCCTAAACAAGGTCTCACTGGCCTAGACACTGAGGATGACCAAAGTAATGGAACATTTCCACGTACGGCGGAGTCTAGACGTCTGCGCGCACTTCACGCACGTCGTTTTTAAACAGGAGATAAACAGAAGCTTCGGAAAATATCTGGAATATTCCAGTTTCTGCACTATATCCAAGTCACAATTTCAATTTGAGCAAGTTTGTGATCTCGACCAGGAGTTTAAACCTCGGGCCTCCACGTGATTATACACGACTGCGATAAAAAAAAAATGGTTGTTTTTTTTTTTAAAAAAAGGCAACAATTTGATATTTGATGCTAAAACTGAATCTGCTACGTACGCAGAAAGGTTTAACGAAGGTGATGAGTATAAATCGGGCTGTAGGCTGTACTTTGTGCTTAAGTGATAACAGAAGTGGTCACTACACACACACACAAAACAAATAGGAACTAAGAAATAAAAGAAAAGGTTACAATTACCTGGTTGCATAAGTATACACACCCCTTTATAATGGAGCATGTGCTCAGAACGAACTAATCACGGACGCGGGACTGAGAGAGTAACTACGGGTGCTGTAGGGGTATAACCCCAGTGTCCTGGCGAAATTCCCCCACTGGACCTTCTCTATCACCCCATAATAATCTACATCTCCGAACTGGCTTCATTACTCTCTCCTCTCTCTAATATCTGGTGTGAGGTGGGAGTTCTGGAGAAATATGGCTGCTGTCGCATCATCCAGCAGAATACACACTAGTGATGGTTGAGGAGATCTCCCCATACTATGTAGAGAAAAGTGCTGTATTATATACAGTGAGGGGGAAAAAAGTATTCGATCCCCTGCTGATTTTGTACGTTTGCCCACTGATAAAGAAATGATCAGTCTATAATTTTAATGGTAGGTTTATTTGAACAGTGAGAGACAGAATAACAACAAAAACATCCATAAAAACGCATGTCAAAAATGTTATAAATTGATTTGCATTTTAATGAGGGAAATAAGTATTTGACCCCCTCTGCAAAACATGACTTAGTACTTGGTAAAGACTTAGTAATGACTTTTCATTTTCAATGCCCTGGCTGAGGGAAGGAGGTTCTCACCCAAGATTTGACGGTACATGTCCCCGTCCATCGTCCCTTTGATGCGGTGAAGTCGTCCTGTCCCCTTAGCAGAAAAACACCCCCAAAGCATAATGTTTCCACCTCCATGTTTGACGGTGTTGATGGTGTTGTTGGGGTCATAGGCAGCATTCCTCCTCCTCCAAACACGGCGAGTTGAGTCGATGCCAAAGAGCTCCATTTTGGTCTCATCTGACCACCAGAGGACAACTGGGTGAAAGTGTTGTGGTCAGATGAGACCAAAATGGAGCTCTTTGGCATCAACTCAACTCGCCGTGTTAAAATTAAAAAGCAAATCAAATTTATAACATTGTTGACATGCGTTTTTCTGGATGTTTTTGTTGTTATTCTGTCTCTCACTGTTCAAATAAATCTACCATTAAAATTATAGACTGATCATTTCTTTATCAGTGGGCAAACGTACAAAATCAGCAGGGGATCAAATACTTTTTTCCCCTCACTGTGTATATATATATATATATATATATGTGTGTGTGTGTGTGTGTATAAAACTGTAACTACACTACAGTATACACTGAGGACACAGTAAATGGTAACTGGAGGGTTTAACTTTTGTGTGTAAATAAAACTAAAACCTTTGGTTGAGTTTTTGGAAGTTCGTCACCACATTAGCTTGACGCGATATTGACAGTGACAACATCCAACTACTCAGATGTTTTCACAGAAACGGTTGTTTCCTATTACACACACACACACACACACACACACACCGGAATCTACAGAGTGTACCATCAATAATGAGGCCGAGGAAGCATGACAAAGCACTCTCACTCAAGTCCAAAGATTTCTAATAATCACAGTTCAAACAAATAAATAAACAAAGACTCAATAAGCCATGCTAATGTCGCATTACAACATCCGTGACGCCAGAAATTAGTCTGTGGACTGATTATTAACGCTGAGTGCTCCTAAACGCATGGGCTTTTACTCGGTGACGCTTCTGCTACCGACGTAAACACAATTCAGTAAGGAATAAACCCTGACAGGTGTGCTGTTCTGGGAAAATGATCCACGCTGGAGAGGCGAGATCAGCAGATTATTTTCCAAACAGCGGATCAGCAGGATTTCTCTCTCTGTTACTTAGTTTTGGGTCTTTCGTGTCGGTTTTGAGATGCGTCCCCGATGTACAGAACACACCTGTATGAAGGTACGTCCACAAAACGAGCTGCTAGACCGTACGCTGGAGGAAAGGACACTCCTGATTACAGGGTTTCTCAAAATGTTTTCCAGACAGTAGTCTGTAGCGGAGATGAAGTGTGACGGCATCGCCACTGCGTTCGGTCTGAGGCTGCGTGCTCATTACTGTCGTCGTGCCACACCAAACTCTACCATCACGACATGCTGAACTTCAGACTCTTGTCAAGGGTTCCAGTTCCTTGAGTGATTCAGTACTTTCAGTGTGAGAAACACAATGCAGGTGAGAGAGAGAGAGAGAGAGAATGCAGGTGTGGGGTGTGTGTGTGTGTGTGTGAGAGAAAAACACAATGCAGGTGTGGGGTGTGTGTGCGAAGTCGTTGGACTTGACATCAGGTGTGTACATGGACCTCTCCGTGGAGTCCTTTTTCCATGGCCCGGACTCAGAGCACACGCCGCGGCCCGGCGTCCACACCGAACTGGCGAGTGATTGGATTTCAGCTACATCGGTGTCCGATTTCCTCCAAACAAAGCACCAAATACTGGCGTTTCTCCTGGACTGAATTAAACATAACCGTCGTTACCGGGTCGAATCTCACCGAGAACTAGCCTCCACACATCTGAAGAACAAAACCACTCAAGTCAGCTCGCGCTCTCGATTTAACCCAGCACGTCGCAGCGATTCTGTTTTTCCAGATCTTTCTGACCGGAGCATCCGTAAACGTCAGCATGAGGCGAAGCCACGCGCAATTTCTCCTCCAGACTCACTGTAAAGATAATAAACATCCTCCATATTCTTCGTCTTCTTCTTCTTCCACACGCCCAGACTGGTCCGACTCACCTCAAACGGGTTCGGCTCGGCTTTTTACACCGTGTTCCTGTTTCCTAGTCTCTCACGCTGCATCACTGACTCGACTTCTCCTGCTGATGAGGAACTCACAACACACCGCCTGTGTAAAGCTCAACATCTGGCTGGTGTTCAGAGTCAAATGTTTACCTGGTGTACCATACAAGCTCTCGTTTATGCCTAAGGGGTCATGTAGGTGTCATTCATATAGAATTGATGTGTGTGATGTGTGTGTCATTTCTGTATCAGGTGTGAACGTTTCGCTCCATTCATCTAAAGCACTGCTACATATAGACACACCTGTGCGCGCGCACACACTGACACCACTACCTGTCACACACTCTCTGAGAGAGAGAGAGAGAGAGAGAGAGAGAGAGAGAGGGGTGTATATATTATATTATATTATATATATATATACACTTATATCGAGTTTATGAATGTTCCTCACCTGTGTGTACTCGGTGAAAGCTGTTAGTCCGCAGTGTTCGGGCGCGTGGCTTGCTCCTCAGTGCCGTGTCTGAGAGGAGAAACCGGAAAAGCGCGTTTCTCCACCTCCACCTCCACCGAGTCCGAGCTCGCGAGAGACCTCAGAACCAACCAATGAGCGAGCAGAGGGGGCGGGGCCTGAGGCTTGACTGGAAAGGTCTGGGTGTTGGTTAAAGTGAAGTCAGCAGGTCAGCAAACTTCTGACACTGTTCTAACTGAACATCTGCAGGTGTTTGTATCATTTATACTCTGCACAGGATGTCTTTATATAAACACCTGGTCTTTATCCGAGCTCCATCTGTCCTGTCTGGGTGACTGTCTCCACTGCAGATCCACTCAGGTTCCCCGTTCCTGGCTCTGACAGGAGAGGAACCCCATGTGGTCGGTCATCCGGTCCACGTCAAGGTCTGATCTGATCTGCGTTGTGTGTTCTGAGACGCTTTTCTGTTCGGCACAGTCGTACAGAGTGTTGTTCCCGTCCGCTCCGGACGTCCTGCTCGGACCCTCTTCGGTTCGACGCGGCCGTTTTTTCCCCACCCACGCTCGCTGGATGTTTTTTGTTTTTCGCACCGTCCTGTGTGAGCTCTAGAGACGGCTGTGTGTGGAAAAACCGCGGTTTCTGAAATACTCCACACCAACCGCCATGGCACGGTTTTCGGCGTCACGGAGATCTTCTCTCCATCCTCGTGGTCGATGTGAACGTTAACTGAAGCTCGTGATCTGGATCTTATTTTATTGATGAAAGTAAGAATTGGTCCATGTTCCAGTGCAACACTCGGTTCCCTATGTAGAGGACCATCAAGTTCTGAATTTCCAATGTTCAGAAAGTATTGCAGGTTTTGTTTTTTATAAAACAAAACAAAACCCAGAAACCTTAGAGCCGTTATTATAATACTACAGCGCACTCATTAAAACTACGCAGGCCTTTTCTAAACCCCTTACTGGTTTAGGAGAGAAGCACAACGTGAACTGAAGCAGCCTCATGAGGTTTAAGAACATCTAACTGCTTTCAGGAATGCGAAGCCAAGCGGCTTGTCACGTGAAGAGTATTATAGCTGAAGGACTCAAATGTGTGTTTGGGTTCTACTCCGGAAAATACTTATGATTAATTATCTAGATCAAGATGTATATAAAAAATTATTATGGAGATGACCTTGCATTTGATTAAAAGTGTGTGTAATATATATATATATATATATATATATGAGAATAGGAATTAAACCTCACACTGTACACTCATTATGAACTGTCTTCACTTAGACACTGTAACGTAAAAGAACTTTAATAGCTTTTGAAATCAAAAGTGACAACATAGGAGAAAATATCAGAGTAGACCTTAAAAAAAAAAAAAAAAAAAAAAATGGACGTTAAGTTGAATGAACGGAATGATTTTTAACCCAGATTTAGAAATAGTTAGAATGCCTCACACACACACACACACACACACACACACACCTCCAGGTTTCAGACTCTGAAGGAGAAAAAGGGAGAAAAAAAAAAAAAAAAAAAAAAGCTCTTGCACCTGCTGCAGATTTCTTAACTCTGGGTACGAGTAGAACGGAGGCAGGAGGGGCAGAAAAGGCCACACGCGTTCACACAGATTTTACGCTGCGGGATTACGGCTTTGCGCAGTTCTGACAAAACCGTTCCGGCGTTCGAGATTCCCCTCGAGAATGATATACACTGCAGCATCCTAGAACCTGTGCAGAGCTTTACTGTTCGAAATGTGAAGTCACTTCGAGCTCAATCTACAGCGGTTCATATGTAGGCTTAAACTTGGGGTGGGAATTGTTCCTGGGCGTTTCCTGTTCTAAGGGCTTCGATCTGGGGGAAAGGTTTGTGATGGACAGACCAGAAACTAGAAATCTCGACCAGGTCTTTGAATAGTATTTACTGTATTACAGGAGAACGAAAACACGGATGTTCAATAATCATATATATTTTATTCTCAATACAGCAAAATACAAAGACTCAGAAAACCCATTAGTATCCAGTAATACTCACTTCACACACACACAAAAAAAAAAAAGTTTCTTAAATTACAAGTTAAGGATAATCGAGGCTCATGAGAGTACCTTTAAATGGTAAATCATATTGCATCCATTATATAATATGGTCAATTTCTCTGATCAATCTCTTCAATACTTTAAAATGATTTGGATTATAACCGACTGCAGAAATAATCTGCGCTTCGTAAAATCCTAAAACGAGTACGACACGAACACGTAGAGAACAGCTGAACGCACACGTCAGGAACGTCGCGGGGAAAACGACGGCGGCGGCGGCGGCTACGGCCGTGCTAAAGGGTTCACGTCCAGCAGCTCGTTCCGACGGGATTCAAAAAGTCCCGATATCACTCCATCACAACGATCCGCATCACACAAAACATCCAAAGCCTTTCTAAGATGTTCAGTGATAAAACAGCACTACGGATCAAGATTTAGATCTTTAAAAAAATAATAATAATAAAAACAAAAACACAGTATTGATGTGATTGGGGGGAAATCCTGACGTACAGTGCCGATAAAAGAGGAAGAAGAAGTTCAGCAATGACGAGTCGAAAATTAACATTCTATTTACAACTTCATACAAATGTTAAACCGCGCCATAAAAATTTTTACCCTAAAAGAGACGTTATGTACATTTTATACAGTGAAGCATTTAAATACAAACATGCAAGTGTTTTCGATTTGTAGAAGATGTCAGCGAACAGTTTTACCCTGGTTTATAATGACAAGTGTATTATTATTCCATTTAAAAACTCTATATAAAAAAATAAAATAAAAAATTGAAGGGAAAAAAAAAAAAAAAGAAAAAAAAAGCTAGATGTTGCTTAAAAAAAAAGAAGGAAATATATATAAACAAAAGACTAAATTAGCCACAGCAGTGAATCAGCTAAAGTTCTGCTCACCTTGGAACAACTTCTTGAGTGTAGTGCGCGAGTTAAAAATGCAAACAAGTAAACCCTGTTGATGATCTCTAGGCTCTGTGTAACGGTCATTTCATTCAAACCGAGTTTAAAAATAGAGTCTTAAAAATTCCACCCGAAAGCTCTCGGGCACGCGTCTGCATTCACATCCGAATATTCTGAACCGTAAAAATGCTACATTCCTTTCCACGCCAGGAAAAAAAAAAAGCACACGTTATTCAATCAATAACAATAATAGTAATAATAATAATAATAATAATAAACACCCTCTAACATCGTTTTGGCAATTTAACTTCGACAAACATGAAGCACGATTTCTCCCGTGTCAGAAAAGTCGAGGAATTCACGCAAATCTGAACGAAGGCAAACGCAGAATATTTTTGGGCGCGTTGTCCCGTACAAGAACCGTATATGTATATATTACATATTATAATATATGATATAGAAGGAAGTAGCTAGAGTCACGCTTTGACGTCGATGTTTAATACTTTGTGAAAACACAGCTGAAGTAACTGACGAACTACTGTCCGAGTTAGCCGAGAGAGCGATTTAACAAAAAAAATAAAATAAAAAGTCTGCATAGACCGATTTCTTCCTCGACGCTGAACGAGTGCAAGAAGAAATAACAGTTCGTCCCTACAGAGAAAACCGGGAGCCGACAGAATAAAAAAAAATAAAACAAAAACTCTTCTAGTGCAAAAGATGGTAGATTTCCAGCATTTGATACGCTGCAGACGGACGAGATATGAATCCTCCTCTCCTGTACCACGTTAGTTTGAACACATTTAGCTTAGACGTACTGCAGCATGGACAAATCCTTACGGAAAAATACACTTTCACTTCTTTATTTATTTTTTTCTTCCTTTCTTTTTTCTTTTTTAAAGGAGTAAATCTGCGAATAATTTTCTGGCCGGAACGACTTAATATGCAATATACTGGAGTACTGTGCTGTATGTAGAAACTATAAATATAAAGTATGTGTAATAAATATATTCCTTACGCTGTCTCCTTCCTGTTAAATGATTTGTTATAATAGACAATCGACTATGATGCTATAACGAAAAATCCCGAGACTGGTATTAAATACTTAAATATGGCAATTTCATATACATCCCATAATACAACCCTGTAATCAAGGGGAAGAAGACGAAGAGCATTATTCCGTGAGTGAAAAGGTCATTCAGACAAGAAAACTTTCTGTATCTAAATAAAATATATATATATATATACTGTGTACACACACACACACACACACACACGGTTGAGAAGTGAAGCGGCAGTAATAAAATATTCATGTGCTTAGGAAGAGGATAAACATTCTTCTAGAAATCTAAAAGCGAGTAGAGATCACGTCTGTTACGATCCGGGGGGGGGGGAAATAACCGTCCACGTGAAGAGGAAGAAAAAGGGAAAACGACGGAGGAGTGGATGGAGGGGGATGGGGGTGGGGGGGACTGGGGGTTAAACTGGTGATGCTTCAGGTCCTTTTGGTCGTCGCTGACGTGTTGAGAGACGACACGCTCGTAGACGAATGATGTTTTCTACATGTTATGATATTTCTCTCTGCGATGCAGCTCGGCCACGCCGGTTTCCGTGCACCGAATGGAATGCTTGCTTTACGGATTAAGTCATTAGCATTCCGCAGCCTTGCCCCATGTCACACACTTCCTGTCTAACAATTCAACCCGGTTCCACAACCCGTGTGCACAAACAAGATTCCTGTATATCATGTACAAGGCACAAAGAGAGAGAGAGAGAGAGAAGGACAAACCCTTATTATTTAAAGCACCTTTGGTTAAAGGGAGGTACGCTGGTTAAAAAAATAAGAAAGAAAGGGGAAAAAAAAAAAAAAAAAAGAGCATAAAAAGTGTTCACAGCTGTCAAGATTTAAAAAAAAAAAAAAAAGGAAAAGAAAGAAAAGATGGCTTTTTTTGTGTTTTCCAGCAGGACGAGACTCTGCAGCCTGATGACGCTCCGCTGATGAAGACGTTTGGTCACCTCGCCATGAAGGAGTAGCAGAGAGGGGGCGGGGCTATCCAAATAGCACTCAGTGTTGCTTTGCTCAGTTTGTTGTGTTTTTTTTGGCAAGCTGGTATTGATAATGGACACAGTGTCATATGTCTGAGGCAGATTAAACAAATGTGAGTAAGGCAAGAAAGGGAGGAGAGAAAAGAAGGAGGAAGAGGTGGGAGAGTGTTATGAGACGAGCTTGGCGTCGAGCCGTAGCCAGTGGAGACCTTGCCGTGTGTAGTGGACCAGTTCAGTCATGCTGCTGGTGTTGAAGATCAGCGGGCCCATCGCTTTATCCAGCTCAGTGAAGAACTCTGTGTGTGTGTGGGAGACAGAGAGAGAGAGAGAGAGAGAGAGAGAGAGAGAGAGAGGAGGGTTAGGGTTTCAGCACATGAGCCATGATTTGTTTGGGTGTGAATCTTCATCTTTTATATATATATATATATATAGATGCATTTATGCAGCAACATAAAACTATGAATCCAAAATCTAGAATACGGAATATTTATAACACAGGATCTGAGTGTTGTGGAAAATAACTTTGATGTCCTGCTCGTACCTCTCTGCTCCCGGGCCAGCTGCTCGGCCTGCTCCCACACCTCGGTGGCGTAGAGGAAGTTGGAGGTGACCTGCACGTAGCTGGCGGCCATCTGGTGGATGCGCTGTGGGATGGTGACGGAGGAGCTGCTGCTCTGGCTCGAGGAACTGCTGGAGGAGTAACTGCCTGCGCTGCCTGGAGACACTTTGGGCGACACCGGGGACGGCATTCCGACCGCTTTACTGGAGGACAGGAAGAGGAAGAGGAAGCGGGCAGAAAGACCAGAGTTAACGCATTAAAATTCACACGAAATGGTGTCTTAGCTGTGATTTGATTCCGTATATTGACATTTATTTCTGAAACAGGAAGTGATGCGTTTGATTTACACAACAGCCAATAGCGTTTGAGATAGGCCACGCCCCCACCTAATCTAAACAAACCTGACAGCGAGCTAGCTAAATACGAAGAACAGCGACGATATTAGCGAGAGTCTTTTGCTGAATTTCGAGCTGGTAAAACACCTCCAAAAATCACCCGTCACATAACCGCCACCTCGTACAAGCCCCTCCCCTCTTCACAAGCCCCAACTGTTATTTCCCTCAAACTGAGTGATGGTTGGAGAAGGGAACGGTGTGTGTGAAGACTCTCGGGGGAAAAAACAAACAAAAAAAAACTAAACAAAACCACACTGATGAACCATGTTTACTGCTCACCAGCTGCTACTGTAGAACAAGACATGCCTCCAGGGGGCGGGGCATAGTGGATGATCATGAGGTTTTGTACAAATATGAATCAAAAGTTGTTTGGGTTTTTTTTGCATTTTCCTGGAAACGCTAAATTATAAACTTAAAACAAGAATATCTCCAAATCGGTGTCATTTTTAGCATCATATAGCGTAGTATCGTGTCAAATTTTAAGCACCATTAGGAACTATAGCTATACACTCACGTGACGGTACGAGGAGCAGATATTACTTCTCAAGAACGACCAACCATTAAATGAGCGAGTTTAACTGAAGCCCTTCTAATCAGCATACAAATAAAGAACACGCGTCTTATCGCTAACGTAATCTCTAATTTGCATAAACGGATCCTGTGCTGTGAGATCCACTTCATCATCAGGATCAGGGGACAGCATAAATGATTTACGATGACCAGAGAAAACAAAATATAAACCCTTACAGAACAAAGGAGAGAAGAAAATAAAATAAAAAGGTTTGAAAGCAAGAGTCATTTAAAACTCATCAGATGGAAACACTGACGACTCTGAACGTAATGAAAAGGAGTCAAATAATTAAAATAAGGTCTTACTTTCCCATCCCAGGAGACGGCGCCTGAGTATTACTCAATGAATTCTGGAAAATAAAATAAAAATAAATAAAATACACAATCAATCACAATCACTGCGTAAGAGAATACAAAACGAGCGTACAACGAGGGTCATATCCGAGAGACAACGGGGTTCAGTTAAAGGGGGAGATAACGATGACTGGAAATAGTCCGGACACCGTCATCCTGCAGCTGCATTCAGAGCCACGATGAAAACATTTACCTTCAAATGTTCAGTGAGTGTCTTCGAGTACTTCAGTGCACTTTCCTTCCTCAGTTTAAAGAGCCTTAGGTAGAGGAGAGCCTGACATCTCAAGCTACATGGAGGGAGAGAGAGAGAGAGAGAGAGAGAGAGAGAGAGATAGAGAGAGAGATTACAGATTTGGTTCTTTTTTTAAAAATGTAGGCGTCGAAGCTGAATTATGAATTTCTTTAATATTTAAATCCGGTACAGCTCGACTGGGTTCATAAACGCGTTTTTGTGTTACATTACGACTGCTGGTGCTTTCTGTTTGCTATAAATATTTAAATCCCAGGCTCTCTGGTATCTACAAAGACTAAACCTGCAAGATGAACACATTAAATCACGTATAATTCACGTCTTCACGTACCACAACACTGCCAGCCTTTTGTCTGCTGAGGTAGCGTCTGGTGCCAAATAACTCTTTAACTTCATAGTGTACCTACAAATAAAATGCACACAATCACATGAGGGGGGATAAAAAAAAAAACCACAACACCTGAATAACTTCACACTGATGTTTTAAATAAAAACTCCACCTAAAACGTTCAGAAAAGAGACATGGTGTAATGATGACACCTAGAGGTTGGAGATGGAACTGCAATCAAAAATGCACACACGAGAGCAAATCAGAAGTCAGAATTGCAGTTCCAGGAGTACGTACTTAATGAGTTCCACAGTTTCAGCATACATGGGGAAAGGGGACTTTGCTTCCTGCGCACTTTTCTCCAACGCATTCCCACACTCGATGAAGGACACGACAGCATCCAGGTAATACACCGCTTTCTCAAATCTGTCCATCTGTAGGAACGAGGAAAAAACCGGAGCATTACAGGAGATTTTAAAACTTGCAGAATCTCACTCACACACACGTTTAACGAGAAATAAAAACGTCGCTAATAAAAACATGTTGAGAAAACCGCAAACTGAAACATGGACTTGATTAACATTAACACACATTATACCACAGCAATGTTCTCAATTCTGATTGGTTGATTCATTTAACTAGAACAGCGCCTCAGACAACATGCAACGCTTTGTTTTTCCCCCCCTCTTATTAACGTCAAGAGAGAAGGAACGACGGTTAATATCCGCTGTAACGTACGTGGAGCACCAGACCGACATTAAAAGTAACTACAAACAGATAAAAAAAATATGTGAAAAAGGAGGTGAAACGGTACAGGAGTGAACACGTCCTTACCAGAGCGTCTGCATTGTGTTTCAGCTTCTTAGCTTCTTGGAGGTAATGGTCGGCTGAATGAACCCTAAAAACAATAAATAAAAGTATAATAAAACTGTAGGGTTTGTTTTCTGTCCGAGTCGTGAGATCAGACATCATAAAACACATGAGACAGACAGACAGACAGACAGACAGACAGATAGATAGATAGATATGCATTACCGGTCCTCAAAGTGCAGCTTGGACCTCTTGGAATTGTCCGAGGAGAGAGGAGGTACAGCCAGCTGATTCTCTGTTTTACAGCTTTTATCCTGCGGGGAACGGGGAACATTAAATCATCATCATCATCATCATCAACCTTCATTTATAAAGAACATGGCAGGAAAAAGTGGACAAATCAAACGGGAACACATTTTAAAACTTTAAAATCAGAAAGTTTTCGATTTGAAATCCGATTGGCTGAGGTATTTCGCATTAGCAGCCAAAGCTTACGGTGAACACATTACGTATTTAACAATCAATTACTGCGAACATCAATAATAAACTCAATTTAATGAAGAGTTTTTATTCAGATGGTTATCACATTTTATGTTTATATAAATTAATGACATCTCACACACACACACACACACACAACTGAGTTCACGTTCTAAAAATATCCCAGGACGATGAAATGTAGAACACAGATGTGTCATGGAGGCAGTTATGTAAAACACATCCTCTTCATGACATGAGAATTTATTTATAGGGTGGGGGGGGGGGGGGTGGAGTCTCGAACATGACACTCAGATAAATTGGAGGGAAAGAAAAAGAAAAACGTATTATTTTCACATGCTGAACACGCGTCCGTACACACGTTTAACATGATCTCGGCTGCTTTCTAGCTTACTTCAAAACACAAACAGTGCTGTATAGAAGAGTAAATAAACTGGCATAACGTGTTTGTGTGTAAATTCGTAAAAAAATGAATAATATATTTAAAAAAAAACAAAAAAAAAAAACCTACACCTACACCCTGATTTCTGTAAACTGAATCATAATAAATCGGATCATTCTGTGTGTAAACACAAAACACACTTCAACAGCTCTCTCTTGCGACTTCCTTTGTTGAAGTTTTTGTTCCGTTTGTCTGTTTTTTATTTTTTTTTTAATTAAATAAATACATCATATTTCTAAACAGGTGTCGACTTACACAACGGAATCTAAACAAACTGTTTCAATTAAACACTGAAAATCTGTTCACACACATTTACACAAACTCATTATTTACTCAAGAGAAGGATCGCAAACAAAGACGCTCATACAAAACACACACACACACAACACCTTGGGGTCTCGGCTGCTACGGCTCTGCTTGTCCTCGCCCTTGCGGTGTTTGGAGCTGGAGCTGCTCTTGGGGACGTCCTTGCTGATGGTGCTGATGGGTAATGAGCTGGACGACTGACTGGCCGTGCGTTTGCGACCCTGGTGCTCGGACTTGGGCGTGCGCTGAAGCGTCAGGGAAGGAGACGGGACAGGCTCTTTATCCTTATCCACCACACGCTTCGATGACCTGCAGCGAGGGCCATGTTCCATACATTAACATCCAGGACATTCAGATGCGACCCAAATTCTACAGAACAATGAGGGGAGAAAATCCCTCAACTGATCCGGCCTCTATTACTGCACACACTGAACTCTCTAAAGCCTGGGTCGTACATCATGTGTACAGACACAAGCGGGGTTGTTCTCACACTATATCTCTCTCACACACACACACACACACACACACACACACACACCTGTGTACTGTACGAACAATCTCATGTCAGACTCCAATCATCCCTGTTCAACAGGTTTCCAATCCGAACTCGAAAATGTTTAGCGTTCCACGCACAGTGACGTTAAACATACTGCTGAAGAGCTGCGTCTCTTTCTCCCGTCCTCAAAGAGCCTACACTCCAATCCAAACATACGTCCTTACATGGAAAAATATTTACTAATCTAGAAGATCCAGAAGAACGGTACTGTTGAAGGCTACGTTAATCGTCATGAGAGAACGCAAGTTTCTGACAATGTGCACAAGCAACGCTCCAAAGGACCGCAGGATACGTACGGCAGCCATCTTGTGTACACACATACGTAGTTAATCTAGATATAGATATATATATATATATATATATATATACAGATAGATCGATAGATAGATCGATAGATAGAGTCTGGTGTGTTTTTAGCACTTACTCCTTATTCGGTTTATGGTGCGAGGATTTCTCTTCCATCCTGGACTTCTTGCTTTCTGGTTTAAGGCCGTCATCATTCTACAGACAGAACAACTCGGTTAATCTAAACAGATAGTCAGTCTTGGCCTCTTGACAAAATTGAATATTACAGTGAGGAGGAAAAAGTATTTGATCCCCTGCTGATTTTGTACGTTTGCCCACTGATAAAGAAATGATCAGTCTATAATTTTAATGGTAGGTGTATTTGAACAGTGAGAGACAGAATAACAACAAAAACATCCAGAAAAACGCATGTCACAAATGTTATACATTGATTTGCATTTTAATGAGGGAAATAAGTATTTGACCCCTCTGAAAAACATGACTTAGTCCTTGGTGCCAAAACCCTTGTTGGCGATCACAGAGGTCAGACGTTTCTTGTAGTTGGCCACCAGGTTTGCACACATCTCAGGAGGGATTTTGTCCCACTCCTCTTTGCAGATCTTCTCCAAGTCATTAAGGTTTCGAGGCTGACGTTTGGCAACTCGAACCTTCAGCTCCCTCCACAGATTTTCTATGGGATTAAGGTCTGGAGACTGGCTAGGCCACTCCAGGACCTTAATGTGCTTCTTCTTGAACCACTCCTTTGTTGCCTTGGCCGTGTGTTTTGGGTCATTGTCATGCCGGAATACCCATCCACGACCCATTTTCAATGCCCTGGCTGAGGGAAGGAGGTTCTCACCCAAGATTTGACGGTACATGTCCCCGTCCATCGTCCCTTTGATGCGGTGAAGTTGTCCTGTCCCCTTAGCAGAAAAACACCTCCAAAGCATAATGTTTCCACCTCCATGTTTGACGGTGTTGATGGTGTTCTTGGGGTCATAGGCAGCATTCCTCCTCCTCCAAACACGGCGAGTTGAGATGATGCCAAAGAGCTCCATTTTGGTCTCATCTGACCACAACACTTTCACCCAGTTGTCCTCGGAATCATTCAGATGTTCATTGGAAAACTTCAGATGGTCATGTATATGTGCTTTCTTGAGCTGTGGGACCTTGCGGGCACTGCAGGATTTCAGTCCAATTGTTTTCTTGGTGACTATGGTCCCAGCTGCCTTGAGATCATTGACAAGATCCTCCCGTGTAGTTCTGGGCAGATTCATCACTGTTCTCATGATCATTGCAACTCCACGAGGTGAGATCTTGCATGGAGCCCCAGGCCGAGGGAGATTGACAGCTGCTTGGCGATGGTCTTGTAGCCCATTCCAGACTTGTGTAGGTCTACAATCTTGTCCCTGACATCCTTGGAGAGCTCTTTGGTCTTGGCCATGGTGGAGAGTTTGGAATCTGATTGATTGATTGCTTCTGTGGACAGGTGTCTTTTATACAGGTAACAAGCTGAGATTAGGAGTTCTCCTTTTAAGAGTGTGCTCCTAATCTCAGCTCGTTACCTGTATAAAAGACACCTGGGAGCGAGAAATCTTTCTGATTGAGAGGGGGTCAAATACTTATTTCCCTCATTAAAATGCAAATCAATTTATAACATTTTTGACATGCGTTTTTCTGGATGTTTTTGTTGTTATTCTGTCTCTCACTGTTCAAATAAATCTACCATTAAAATTATAGACTGATCATTTCTTTATCAGTGGGCAAACGTACAAAATCAGAAGGGGATCAAATACTTTTTCCCCTCACTGTATACTGTATATGGTGGTCATATTTTAGACATTTGCGTATTATTAGATTTGGTTTATAAGACAACTACAGAAAAGTTCTTTAACTAAAGCTGAAAGATTTTACAATTTTAACCTTAAAAAAGGTATTAAACCCTTTTCTCCCACTCATCAACTTTCCCCCTAAATGTTGTTTGTCAGTTTGCTGTAATTTCCAGAGTTTTAATTAATTCTTGAATAGACCGAGTCATCTTTTCATCATTATTGCCTTCCTAAGCCGTTATCTTTATTTGATGAGTGTTCATTATATGAGAAGCTAAGTAGCTAAGGCCATTAGCCACACTACCCAGTTTTAATCAATTCACAAAAACCTCACTCACCTTATGTTTCCTCTTGCCTTTATTGGCTTTACTTTCCCCCGGCTGTTTCTGGAAGTCCTTGCCGTCGCTAGCAGAGTCCCGCTCCACCTTCACCTCTGCGTCTTTATAAATGCGGCCCGGGACTCGGCTCAGCAGGCTGAGTTCGATAGAGACGAGCAGCTGCCTGGGCGCCATTAGTTTCTCGTCAGGCTCGCTAAGCGGAGAGAGAAGGTCTTTCTCTTCCATGGGGGAGAAAACGTGGGGGGCGTACTTTGGAGTGTGTGAGGAAGATGGAGCGCTCTCCTCTTCTTCCTCGTCCGAGTCCGAGGATGACGACGGCTCCGTTTCCAAAAACTCTCGCGACTTCTGCTTGCCCTGAGGCTTGGATTTGCGCTTTTCCGGAGGGGCTCGCACTTCTTTCTTGGGCTCTTTCTTCGCAGCAGGCTTGCGTGGACCCTTGTTGGGCGCTCTCGCACGGTGCTGCGGCGTCTCGGCCCGGGGCTCGCTCTCCACCTTCAGGCTGCCTTTCGGCTCCTCTGCCACGGCTGGTTTCTCGGACTTTTTGGGTTGCTTTTTGCCCACCGAGCGCCTCTGGCTGGTGTTGGCACCACCCTCGGTGCTCTGCGCCGGAGACTTCTGCCTACCCCGGCCGCTCTCAGTGCCCTTCTGCGTGGTCCGTTGGTCCCGGCCCGGCGCGGGGGCGGAGTCTTTGGGCCCCTGGCTGCCGCTGTAACCCCGAGCAGCGCTGCTCTCTCGGTCCTCCATCTTGGATAGCCAGTTGTCCAGCTGCCACTTATTGGCTGGGGGCTGTTCTTGCTGGAATACAGACCGAGAGGTATTCCTTTTTAGAAAATCAGATCTCACTCCTGGTCAAAACTCTTCATAATGAAACTCTATTATTCAATATAATAAACGTATACACAAACGCACACTACTGTATTACAAATAAAAATGATAAAAAAATAACAGACCACATTTACTATTACTATTCACACAACTACGGGCGGCTGTGGCGCAGGTGGTAGAGCGGGTTGTCGACTAAGTTGTTGACTTATTTCATCACACTTATTTAGGCTAATATTAATTTAAATATGTATGGAACTGAAATAATGTAAGAATGATAATTTCTTTATGAACATACACAAGACTCCAGAGTCTATTGCAGGTCTAGACAATCTTGTCTAGGTCGATCGGGCTTTATATTGATTACATGGCAGCGGGCATGGTGTGAAGGTGTGCATGTACCTCAGGCGAGGCAGCGCGAGGCGGCTCGTTGGCCTCGCTGTCCGTAGAGCTGCTCTCGCTCTCACTTTCTGATCCCGAGCTGCTCTCTGAGCCACTGTGGCTACTGGAGTCCTCTCTCTCGACTACTTCACTGTTATTATTACTGTTATAACCCAAGAAATAACACACACACACACACACGGGTCAGTTTACTGTACACATACACACAGAACCACTAAAACCTCAATAAAGATTAGTTATAAACTCTCAGCCACTTTAAGTAATCGGGGAAGAAAAAGGACATCGGGGACTTTTCAGGTTCTTTCTGGATCAGTACCTTGCCGAGGTGTTTCTTTTAGCGGACTCCTGCTCTGCTTCGCTGTCTTCACTGCTACTGAGTTTGAGATCGTCATGAAGCATGCTGGAACACAGTCACAGGGACAGGATACTTTACACTGAAACCATTTCATCTAAAAATGTAGTAAGACTATTGAAACAGACCCCGGAACTCACTTGGACTGGTCTCCATCGCACGCCTTGGCCTGCTGCGCGGCGGACGAGCCTTTTCCTGAGATGCTTTTTTCTGACAGGGATGAGGAGATGTTTAATTACAGTAAACATCTGACATTTTTCTAAACAACAAAATTAAATTGAATGTGTACAATCTGTGTGAAAGGCTTAAATGAAATAAATCATACAGATACAGTACTAAATCATACTTATTTCTGAAACACTTACTGAGTCCTCCAAAACTGGTGTGCTGGCCATCCTGCAACACAAACACAGCGTTATGAAGGCAGCAATAACACACGCATTCGATACACACATTATCAGATTATAAACAACTCCCAGCTCTTCTACATCATTACAGCCACGAGGTAACATCCATTACACCCTGTCTGTCTGACCTAACAAGCTGACTCAACCGTGACTCACTTCCTCCCAACTGCAACGGCTCACTTAATATACCCTGCTACACCCAGATACACTATAGATTTCGTAGTGTGTGTGTGTGGGGGGGGTTGGGTGTTATAGATTAGGAATAGAGGATGTGTAGGGGTATAGATTAGGAATAGAGGAGGTGTAGGGGTATAGATTAGGGATAGAGGAGGTGTGTGTGTGTGGGGGGGTTTATAGATTAGGGATAGAGGAGGTGTAGGGGGATATATTAGGGATAGAGGAGGTGTGTGTGTGTGGGGGGTTATAGATTAGGGATAGAGGAGGTGTAGGGGTATATATTAGGGATAGAGGAGGTGTGTGTGTGTGTGGGGGGGTTATAGATTAGGGATAGAGGAGGTGTAGGGGGATATATTAGGATAGAGGAGTTTTTTGGTGTGGGGGTTATAGATTAGGGATAGAGGAGGTGTAGGGGTATATATTAGGGATAGAGGAGGTGTGTGTGTGTGGGGGGGTTAGATTAGGGATAGAGGAGGTGTAGGTATATTAGGAGAGGAGGTGTGGGGGTATTATTAGGGATAGAGGAGGTGTGTGTGTGTGGGGGGGTTATAGATTAGGGATAGAGGAGGTGAGGTATATTAGGATAGAGGTGTGGGGGGGGTATAGATTAGGGATAGAGGAGGTGTAGGGGTATATATTAGGAGAGGGGTGTAGGGGTATATATTAGGAGGGGGTGTGTAATGATAGTGTTGTGTGTGGGGGGTTATAGATTAGGATAGAGGATGTGTAGGGTATATTAGGATAGAGTAGTGTTGTGTGTGGGGGTTATAGATTAGGATAGAGGAGGTAGGGATATATTAGGGATAGAGGGTGGTGTGTGTGGGGGGTATAGATTAGGGATAGAGGAGTGGGGGGTATATATTAGGAGAGGAGGTGTGTGTTGTGTGGGGGGTATAGATTAGGGATAGAGGAGGTGTAGGGGTATATATAGGGATAGAGGAGGTGTGTGTGTGTGGGGGGGGGTTATAGATTAGGGATAGAGGAGGTGTAGGGGTATATATTAGGATAGAGGAGGGTGGGGTGTGGTGAGGGAGGTGTGGGTATATTGAGAGAGGTGTGGGGTTATAATTGGATAGAGGAGGTGTGGAAAGAGGAGTGTGGGTATAGGAGGAGGGTGAATATTAGGATAGAGGGAGGGGAGGGGTATATATTAGGGATAGAGGGGTTTGTGTGTGGGGGGTTATAGATTAGGGATAGAGGAGGTGTAGGGGGTATATATTAGGTAGAGGAGGTGTGGGGGGGTTATAGATTAGGGATAGAGGAGGTGTAGGGGTATATATTAGGGATAGAGGAGGTGTAGGGGTATATATTAGGGATAGAGGAGTTGTGTGTGTGGGGGGGGTTATAGATTAGGGATAGAGGAGGTGTAGGGGTATATATTAGGATAGAGGAGGTGTGGGGGGGGTTATAGATTAGGATAGAGGAGGTGTAGGGGGGATATATTAGGGATAGAGGAGGTGTAGGGGTATATATTAGGGATAGAGGAGGTGTGTGTGTGTGTGTGGGGGGGGTTATAGATTAGGGATAGAGGAGGTGTAGGGGTATATATTAGGGATAGAGGAGGTGTGGGGGGTTATAGATTAGGGATAGAGGGAGGAGGGGTATATATTAGGGATAGAGGAGGTGTAGGGGTTATATTAGGATAGAGGAGGTGTGTGTGTGTGTGTGGGGGGGGTTATAGATTAGGGATAGAGGAGGTGATGGTGATTGAGTAAAATTCCAGACACAGTGAAGGAATTTCAGCGTCATTGTCTGACCTTTGTCGGGAAAGGAAACTTGGAAGGCTCAGTCTTGCAGGGGGTGTGAATGGCTGTGAGCGGAGGAGGCCAGGACTGGGTCATTTCCTGGAAAACAGAAAGTGAGAGAATAAATGATCTATACATAAGTCCTTAGATAGATAGATAGAGTAATAACACAAAGTATAATTAATAATCACTGACTGTACCTTTAAAATCTCATCCACGCAGCTCACGTCTCCCGTCAAAGCTCCCTGGAAAAGTAAACAAAAGTTCATAAATAAAACAAACAAACAAAAGATATCCAGAGCAATAAAGTCTCTCGGAGACGCAATTCTGGGAATCAGGATGAAACCGTATTTTCCACAGAATCATTTTTTTGTTTCAGTTTGTGTAATAAAAACTCTTGAAAGGTTTTTTAGCTGTGAAACTGAAACCTCGGTCTATTCGTGAAGATATACGCGGTGTACAGTCAGGGCTGGGTCATGTGACTATCACTTATCACGATATCGATAACGTCACACCACACTTCTGATACATGGTCAATATCGAACACATTTGAATTCATTTTTAAATGAATTTTTATTATAACCTGATTGACAGCATTTTTTATTATAATTTTTATTATAACCTGATTGACGATAAAACGGTCAGCTGTTTATTTGTACACGACTTCATTTCACACGGTCACCACATGTGATGATGACATTTATATTAACGTTCCCACGGGGATAAATATTCGGCTCTCACCTCTACCGGTGCCGGGATCTTGAGCTTGGTGAGCGCCGCTTTTCCGTTGGCCTTCATCTCTCCGACGCCGCTGCCATGTGACTGGCCTCCGTACGACTCCGAGGAGGAAGCGGAGCAGGACGAGGAGGTCTTGGGCTCGGCCGTCTCCTGACCGTCCATCGGTCTGACGTAAGCAGTGGGCTTCTGCAGCATGGAGCCGGGTTTGGACATGAGCGAGGGAGGAAAAGCCTGGCCTGAGTGCTGCCCGCTGGGAAAGGCGGACGATGAAGCAGAGGCGGAGGAAGCGGAGGAGGAGGAGTGCACTCTGGATGGCGAGTCCCAGTTGGCCTCGCGGTCTCTGGGCGATTTGGAGTGGTAGCGCTCCTTGCCGTGCTGCTCGACCGCTAGCGAGCGCGAGTGTCCGCTCGAGTTCGTGGAGCCCTTGTGCTCATGTTTGCTGGATTTCTTGCTACTAAATTCACGTTCGTGCCGCTGGCTGTTAGCACCGCTGCGTTGGCTCGTGCCGTGTCCGCTCTGATTGGACGAACCTGAGCGGTTCTGGGACTTGGATAAAGATGAGGAAGAGGTTCCGGAGTTTGAACCGATAGGAGTCCATTTGTTGCTCTGATTCTGGCTGACTCCGCCTCGCTGCTCGGCGTACAGAGACTTCTCCTCGGAGGAGGAAGTGTTCGATCCTTTGGCCAGGAGTTTGGACATGGGAGGCTCGCCGATGATTTCTTTCATCTCGTCGTAGTTTCCTAGCATGCTCTGGATGCGACTCGAGAGTTTGTCTTCCTTGCTGGACTGCGTAAAGAAACAAAACACAAGCTGGTATTTTTCCAAGAACGCGGTTTGCATAAATGTGCCAGAATAAATAAATCCGTTACGAACTACAGAGTCGCTGAAACACATCTCGAACCCAGCGTTAAGGAGGTACGGAGGCACATGACCTGCTAAAAGATCAGAAACTCCAACCAACAAAATTCAACATACATACATACACGTGCATAAAAGCGTATAAACACGGTCTCAGTGTAACTCCAGGACGTATAGAACGTTTCGTGTATTGAACAGGATGGGGAAGAGCAGTGAGTAAACAGTACAGGTTTGTGTAGTAGTGTACTGACCGGTTGTGCAGGATATCAGACAGCACGCTTCTGTCTAAGGTGATGAAATGGTGCGTCGCGCAAGACGCTGCGTCACCGTATAACCGTTCAGATCGAGTGTATACATCACGTACCGTCACGTAAACGAGGAGAACGTGATCAGGGCGTATCAGGTCACCAGAGTCCCACCGCAACTCTAGAATATTTTACATTAGATCTATATTTTTTGGTTTAATGGTGAGGAGGACGTTGAGAACATTCAACTATACAAAGAGTTCTTGCACGTGCAGCCGTCTTCAGGTCACGTGACGGCGCTTCATCTGTCCAGTTGTCGTGTCGTTCTCGGTGACGCTGCAGTCTTCTTCTGTGAACTTCAGTGAGGAACCCGATCAAACCCTGATGCTCCCACCACCATGCTTCACAGCTGTGGGTGAAAGTTTGGTGTATGTGAGCAGAGCCCAAGTTGCCCCCCACCCCCCACCCACCAAAACCAAACTTAACATTGTTTATGTTTGCAAATGTTCTCCTTTGTTCTTTCTGTGCACAGAACTAAACGCGTGTGGTCTTTTATCAACTGGAGGGGTGGAGTTTTATTTTTGGAGAGTGGTGGTTTCCTCCGCGGTCTTTCTGTGAACACCGTTACATTACTGACTGTTTTTCTTACAGCAGACACATGAACAGAACTCCCTCAGAAGTTCTAGCCACTTCTGCAGATCTTCCTCCATTACACTTGGGTTCTTCTCGACCTGATCGCCACTGCACCTTGGTTCTCCATTTCGTCTTTCGGTGTATTTAGACACGCTTTAATCTTGGATGAAGAGAGATTCTCTGAATTAAACACATCACAATAACTATTTTCTGTGCATCAGGGCATGTCAAACCATTTAATCCACATTAAAAGCTTAAGTGTACTACATGGCTGACGAAACCCCAAGTTCAAATAACATGACAACAGTTTATTCAGCCTCACCTGTTTAACCTTTAGCGAGACCTAATCTTGCCAAAATCTGACAGATCTCACCTAGCGCCGGATTAAATATGAGAACATCTGATGCGGAAGAAGTTTAGGTCAGGTTTTTAAATCCAGGGGACATCATCTGGACACCACTGCAGAACATCGGACCCCCAACAGTGAAAAGCCTGAACAAACGCACACTGTAGATGTTCAGCGGTGTGTGTATGTGGAGCTGTAATGCTGACTACATGGTGATGAAGATCAGACCGTGTTTTATGAGTAATGCAGGAAAACGTTCACGACGTTTCGTCTCTGCATCTCTGCGCTAATGAACACTTAAAAGCTGTAACGAGTCGAAGGGGATTTCTGTTATTCAGAGTGAAGAGTGTGTGGAAAGCACCAGCGTGACCTTTCCTAACCAGAGAACGACGTTACAGCTCATCTCCAACATTACTCGCTTATTCTCCTCTTCTGGAACCGCACGCGAGCTCGGTTCCGCCGGTCAGTGAGGTAAAGAACCCGCTCCGGTGTAAAAGATTAGACACGGGTCTCTCCGAACGCTCTGCGTCCGATTACACTCCAGTCGCAACAACTTTCAGCTGCAATCAGACCGTTATCTGGAATGGACTTCAGCTAGAGGCACGGATTCAAACACGATTCAGAAACCAATTTTAATAAAACATATTAAACGAATGAAAACTTATAATCGTCCATTCTGGGACTTCTTTACGAAACCAGGAGACGTTTATTGAATGTTTATGGTAGGAGTCTCCAGTGGCAGTGCTTTGTGAAGTTTAACAGCACAGGAAAGTGTTCAAGACAGAGACAGAGTGAGAGAGAGAGAGAGAGAGAGAGACTGTTTAATGCTGAATACTGTAAGTGAGAACAGGAACTCGTCTCTCGGACGTTCGACAACGTCGTATCTACAGTATAAACCGTTAAAACAGCACGAGGTGTCGTACGTTCATAAATGTAAACAGTGTAATCGTTGGTAAACGACTGTGGTATAAGTGGAATAAAACACTTCACAGCACCCCGGTGTGGATTATTTTCCCCATAAGTGCAGACTCTGGAGTGCATTATTCCGATAATATACACATTATGGGGATCACTGAAGTGGTTTTTGCAAAAAAAAGAGGAATAGAAAGAGAATATTTTGAGATTGAGAGCTTAAATATTCCAACAGCAACGTGATAAAAAAAAAAAACTACCAAAAAAGGGGGCACGTCTGGTTTTCTGAACTTTTGAAAGTGAAACAAAGGCAAATTCTGACCTGAAAACATAAATTCCCACATCAGGGTGTAAGGTGTCAAACCATAAACGTTAACAGGACGGGACGATGAATAGAAAGTGATTAGAAACGTGAGGGTTTTTTTTTTTTTCGCTCTGCTGCGCGGTTCGGCACTCGAACGTGTTCAAACGTAAATAAATAAATAAATAAAATGTCGGCCATGTGGACGTTACACAACTGATTTATAAAAGGAATTATACCTTTGTTTGAAAGGTGGATTTATAGTTAAAACAGAGTTTGGACTTTTGGTGATTGGCTCTGTCTGCAAGCAGTTCCTGACCACACAGCTGTGTTATTACTCCTCCATACACCTGACATGGTGGGAATGATCACTTCCTGTCTGTTCTGGATGATCAGATCTTTTGACGAGACTTTTTTTTTTTTTAAAAACGATAAATTGCAAGAACGGGGGGGAAAAAAAACAAAAAAACAAACAAAACATCAACAACAAAAACAACAACTACTCAGGATCACACAGTCCGGGTGTGGTTCAGGAGTTTCATGTTCGGGATGAGGAGAGAAAAACACTTACGAGGCGCTACAGGAACAGGAAAAGGAGAATCTGTTAGAGAAGCTCTGAAACTCAATCTCAGTGCAAAGCTCCAGGTTTCTGAGCTTCACGCCAGCTATTTAGGTCAAAAACGACACGGCGCTCAGACTAGAACACTGAACTACAACACTCACCGTGTAAGAACTCTCACGACATGAACAACATAAATACCAGCAATCTTACTAAAGATCAAAATAACTCATTACAATCAAAATACAAAGAGAGAGAGAGAGAGAGAGAAGGAGCGAATAAACTTACCACTTTATAAGGTTCGGGAAAGAGGGGGGAGCTGGCTGGAAAGGCCTCTCCTCCCTGCTGGATTTCTTGATTTCTCCTTTCTCTTTCTTTCATACGGAGCACATTCCGGTCTTCACGGTTCATGTTGCTAACAACAGAGACACAGTCACTAAGCGTGGAGAAGAGGGGAACAGCAGCTTTCCAAAAACTCGGCCCACATTTAAACCCTGATCCAGTCGCGTGAGAACAAGGAGCAATATCACAATATCAGTGTAGAAATATCACATCATATAGAAATACTGATGATACAGTGCCCTCCATTAATATCGTCACCCTTGGTAAATATGAGCAAAGAGAAATTCTCTTTATTGTCGAACCTTTTGTTTAAAAGAAGTCACAAAACTACTCCGCTCTCATGGATGTCAAACAATTACAGACACAAGTTTAACAAAAAAAACAAAAAAATTTATTTTTTTAAATACAGGCGTGCAACAATTATGGGCACGCTTTTTGTCAATACTTTGTGCTAGCTCGCTTTGCCAAGATAACAGCTCTGAGTCTTCTCTCATAACATCTGATGAGGTTGGAGAATACATGGCGAGGGATCTGAGATCATTCCTCCATACAGAACCTCTCCAGATCCTTCACATTTCGAGGTCCACGCTGGTGGACTCTCCTCTTCAGTTCACCCCACAGGTGTTCTATGGGGTTCAGGTCAGGGGACTGGGATGTTCATGGCAGGAGCTTGATTTTGTTGTCAGTAAACCATTTTTGTGTTGATGTATGTTTTGGATCATTGTCCTGCTGGAAGATCCAACCACGGCCCATTTGAAGCTTTCTGGCAGAGACAGTCAGGTTTTCATTTAATATCTGTAGATATTTGATGAGTCCATGATGCCATGAATCCTAACAAAATGTCCACGTCCTCTGACAGAAAAATAGCCAAAACATTAAAGATCCACCTCCATATTTAACCGTGGGCATGAGGTACTTTTCCATATGGCTACCTCTCTGTGTACCAAAACTACCTCTGGTGTTTAGTACCAAAAAACTCTATTTTGGTTTCATCTGACCATAGAACCCGATCCCATTTGAAGGTCCAGTCGTGTCTGACACACTGAAGACTCTCGAGTTTGTTTTTGGATGAGAGTAGAGGCTTTTTTTCTTGAAACCCTTCCAAACAACTTGTGTTGATGGAGGTGACTTCAGATTGTAGTTTTGGAGATTTTCTGACCCCAAGACACAACTAACTTCTACAATTCCCCAGCTGTGATCCTTGGAGATTTTTAATCCACTCGAACCGTCCGTGTGTTGAGACGATATAGACACGCGTCCAATTCCAGGTCGATTCATAACATATCCAGTCGACTGGGAACTTCTTAATTATTGCCCCGAAGATGGAAATGGGCATTTTCAATGCTTCTGCTATTTTCATATAGACACTTCCCATTGTGTGAAGCTCAACAACCTTTTGCCACACATCACAGCTACATTCCTCGCTCTTACCCATTGTTATGAATGACTAAGGGAATTTGACCTGTTCGTTACCTCATATTTATACACCGGTGAAACAGGAAGTCGTGGTTGAACAACTTCCTGTTTCTATTCACCCAGGTGTAATAAAAATGTCAAATATAAAATGGTACTTCAAATATATTGCTCATATAAATTCATTGGGGTGCCAATAATTTTGCACACCTATCTTTCACAAAAAAATTTTTTTTAGAAACCCGAGTTTGCAATTGCATGAGCACAATATTTTTGTGAATATTTGTACAAAAGATTCAACAATAAATTTGTTTAAAAAAATTTTCACAGCCTTCCTTGCTCATATTTACCAAGGGTGCCAATATTAACGGAAGGCGCTGTAAATGTGATGGACATCTCACAATTTATCATGATATCGATATTATATCTTCGTATCACCAAGCCCTACTGTTAAACTGTACATAGTTTTTTTTTTTTAACTGTTATCTTTTTTATTTCCAGATGTGGACCTGATCACAACAGCTGGAGGTGCGCTATAAACGTAAATAATTGAAAGGAAAGTCGGTGTTATCTCTGCGTCAATAACAGAGCTACACGGATTAAAAAGCTGTAGGTGTAACGTGAGACTCGTTTCTGTTTATTAGGCCAGTCAGGGGAAATTGCATGTTCAGTGACTAACGCAGCAACTTAACACTCGGGGAAACTTAAGAAGACCGAGAACAATAGTTTGGCGAGAGTTAATCACACCGGCGGTGGATTTATGGGACGATAAGCGATAACCAGCGTGGCCCAGCCACTCGAGATCCCGGTGGTGGGATCCAATATCCACAGCGCTGAAGGGGAACCTGATGCTAGGCGGATACGAGCGGTTTATGCTGACACGATTTCAGTTAAGACGTGCAGACAGGAAGTGAGGCAGGAAAGCAGGGATTTCTCGCTACCAAATGTTACCCAAGAACCGCGGTACTTTCCTTTCTCGAGTGCAAAAATAACCCGAGAGCACATACACGACATATACCTGCAACATACACAACGAATACACGCACGTACATGCGCTTTACATCCCAATCCTACTGTAGTCACGTTCAGAAAGTAATCACGCGCAGCTGATGCGCGCAGGTGAACGGGACCGTGTATTACCCGCTGTGCAGTCGGGAACTGCTGACCAGGCAGAGCCAATCACACACTCAGAACTAAAACATTCTCCGTGACAGAAAGCGAGAGTGCGCCCACGATTAAATGAACGTGATCGACTGCGATACTGCCGTTTAAAGTTCGTCCTCCGCTCATAGAAAACTCCACAACAGATCAAATCAAGCGCTTCCTAAATTTGCAGCCAATCACCATTAGAGCGGCGCAGGGATGACGTCATTTTGTAGCGCCTAAAACCGGAAATGGAGTTAGCATTTTAGCGCTCGAGCTGCCAGTTTCGTTGCGAGCTCCAGCGCTTGCGCGAGGGGAAATCATGACACTAGCATGATGCTAAATGGCACTTCAGAGGTTGTCGGGGACATTAAACGTCACGTCGAACGGGGGGAAAAAACTTTGCAGATAAACTCAGGGCTCTACAGTGCGACCATTTCACTCGCATTTGCGACTGAAAAGTACTTTGTGCGACTGTGAATAAATATTTATTTGCATGGTGCGAGTGACCTGTTCGGGGTTGTATAATACAACCGAGATAAAAAAAACTACAGGAAGCCCAGAATGCATCTACAACGCGCAACAGTTATTTCACACTGCTTTTCATCTCCTCAGTCAACCGAACAAGTGTGGAAATACTGCAAAGTCATCACGATGACGAGTAACACTGTACAGCTGCTTCTCTCAACTTCCCGATCTCACAACCGCCATCTTTTATCGATCCCGCAACATGACCTGAACTTTCACCTGCATGTGAAGACACAGCGGCGTCTTTGGGGGGTGTATTAAATGAATAATCATGCTAACGCTACAAGTTGAGTTTAATTCAAACTTCTTTATGATTGGTGAGGGATTATTTAATAATCAAGATAAGCAACTGTTCAGAAGGAGTACGCTGCTGCTCTCCTTCACTAACTCAAATACATAGCATTTAAACTTAAGGTTGCCATATCATCAGAAAAGCCAACTCCAGTTTCCAGGTTTTGATTTATTCCCCCAAAAAACAATATTATCAGCAGATGTACTGGGAAACTGATCTTAAAGGAACAACTGATAAACAAAAACAGAAACCTAATAAAATGTAAAGACAGAAAACGTGCTTAGTTATACATAAATCATTTAATAAAAATGTATATATTGATATTATAACTTCATAAAATACAAATAAAATGAGAAATTAAAATGTTTAAATTACTATGGGTTGCGTTTAATATCAATTTGACGTTCGCTATTTCCTTAGAAGGCCATTAGCCTTTTTCCTAACATGGACCATGCTTGGGTTAGTCTACTCTTAATTAGGACTCTGTATTGTGTAAGATATTTAAAAATAAATATTTTATGCTTGTTTATTTATCAATTAACCAACAGTATTTCTCAGTGCTTTTATTTTAACTCCATTAACAGTGACCATGAGCAAAGAGCTTACGTTTAACTGTTTATGAACTGATTAAAGTTTAAATAACAAAGACTGGTATCTGGATCGGTTTCGGTCGAAAAAATCCTGAGCGTCCCTAACGAACATCTGACGGGTAAATGAACGCACCCGATCACATCCTATATGAGATTATTCCGATATATACACAATGTACACGGAGCGGTTCGAGAGCTGACTCCAGCCCAGAACCATGACAGTGGAACATGTCTAATAGTGTAGCTTTAAATAGACTTCAAACACTGAACATTGATGTTTATTGTATTTGTTTACAAGGTAAACAGGTTAACGGTGGGTTTTTTTTTTGCATAAACTCTGTGAAATTAAATGAAAATATCAAATTGAGTTTATCTGAAGGTAAATTAATGTGTCATGGCTCACACTAAGTTCCTAAATTCAGTCATAACTGACCAGCTCATGTTTTCTCATGCGACTTGTGTTATATTGTGGCACATTAATGTTACCATCTCTAAAAATAAACAAATTAAATAAATAAAAATTTCATATTTTCCTTTGGTTGATGGTATTTTTTACTTTTAGCCGCGGAATAAAAAAAAACGAAAGCCCTATTCAGACGGGAACAAACGCTCATGGGGTCGTTTCTGTGATTTTATTTCCGTCCGGATCGGCGGTTTTTATCCACAAACGGGGGGCTTTAGAAAAGGCACTCAGACATAGACTCGGTCTGGGCAGAAAACCTCGTCTCTGCTCTTGGAGACCGTGTTGTGAACAGGACCACGTGACGCAAACATCCGGGATCAGAGAAAACATCTCACTGGAAGCTTGAGAGTGTTTGATCACGGAGGAGACGTGTACAGACATTACAGACGTCCTGAACGAATCCGATCTGTACACGGCTAAACATGGAAGTTGACTGATAATTTACTGTAAATACACGCTACTATTATTACTATTATTACCATTATTACTTAATAATTTCATCCAATGCTACTTTTATTCAAATTAAAATAACGATTATGCAAAGAAAAGCCATTTCACGTGATCCTGGTACAGGAACCCAACACCCAGCACTATACGCCACGAAACTCATCACTCCGGATTATTCTACTGAATACAAAAACGTGACACTAACCCCAGCAGCTCCTGAACCCTCCAGAACCCCAGCAGCTCCTGAACCCTCAGATAACGTGGCGCTCTCTTAAATGACCTTATCGTTATAGACTGAGGATATGGATGCGGCCGGGTCTACGGGTCCATCAACACCAGTGGCCGAAGTTATTAACCAGAAACACTTCTGTGAATGAAGGTCCGCTGCACTCCTGCTTACCCTGACTGAGAGGCCTTTGCCACAGAAACATTGGAAATGGAGGAAGAACATGAAGAAACAGCAGAAAAGGTCACACTCCTGCTTGAGTCCAAGAAGTTATCGAGCAGAAGCTCACACACTTCACTGTGAGATACAGTCATTTCCTAGCAGTGGAGATCAATCAGATTTTGGGAGGGGGTACGAGCTGCCTGTGGGAGATACCATTGTCATGAGAGAGAGAGAGAGAGAGAGAGAGAGAGAGAGAGCACTAAATGCATGCTTTTGAGAGAGAGATCTGGTCAGGACTGAATTCTGAGAACTGCTCCGTTTCTCCAGGAACACAGACATGTCCTAGTAAACATCAGACTGTTTTAAAGTTTCTCTTCCACAGAAAGCCCTCCAGCTTCTCATCTCTGAAAGCAGGTCAGCTCTGGTTCCTCCTCCGAAGGAAATGGTATGGTCCGCCTCGCTCTAAATAAGGACATGTTATTTTATGCCAGACGAGAAACACCACCTTCTGACGCGAAAGTTCAGAGAGGAGCTCGGCCAATCAGACGGCATTTCACCGGCGCCTCTCCCGCCCCCCTCTCCAGGGCAGATTTCTTAAAGGGGCAACGTCTGTTCTGTGCCGAAAAGTCCTCCGAATGAGCAAGACTTTCATAAGGAGACGCGATGAGGCAATCCGCTGTAACGTGTAAAGACCTGCGGAGTCTGACGTCAGTGATCACAGGAGGAACACAAAATGGAGATCTGTTCACTACAGGACGTGTGTGTGTGTGTGTGTGTGTGTGTGTGTGTGTGTGTGTGAGAGAGAGAGAGAGAGAGAGAGAGAGAGATGCTAAAAATGTGAGAGCAGATAGAAGGCCAAATTCTGAACTTTTTGACCTTCACGGGGTTTTGTTATGGTTCCACGACCAGCTACATCGCTGCTGACTTACAGATTAAAATGCATTTCCTTCTTCTTCTTCTTCTTCTTTTTATTATTATTATTATTAGCTTGCTCTCTATTTGAACTTTAAAACGATCAGCAGCTGTGAAACGCCGAACGTGTACGCCGAGGTTCACGCCGAGACGTTATTCATGATCACACGCTGTGAGAACGGTGACGGATTATTAACATTTCTTCTTCTCAGTGACGAAAAAAAACCCCACTGTTTAATAATATCGCTCTACAATACGGTACATTACTGGAAGATAATCCACGCTATACTCTGTGCTGCTCCATAACGGGCCTCTGAAGAAACCTTCTCAAAATAAATAAAAACCCAACACGCACGCTAACTACACACACTCTAGAAGTTGTTCAGAAGTATTTGTTCCTGAAAGAAAAAGGACATGGTGTAACATGTTTGTCATCATCACTGCTTTCTCTCTCTCTCTCTCTCTCTCCTCTTTTATAAATAAATCTCATGACAATGACGTTTTTCACGTGTGGACGAGAATTTCTCCCACGATTTTCTTTCTATCAAGTATGCAGGTTTGTTTTCCCTAAATGTCCCTTCATGTCTCCGCAGACGAGGCAGTGACGATGTTGACTTTGATTATACGCAAACGAGCACATTACAGAGTCGATCTCACGTCAGCACTCGGGTTCTCGGGCGACGCAGAACGTTTTGTTTTACAAATGATCTCTCCTGTGGTTCTCCCCGCGCCTTCGAATCAGAGACGAAACGTGACAACACGCAAATCAGACGCGGGTGTTCTCGAACGTAGACAAAGAAATTTGGATATTTAAGAACGTGCTGAATTATAACGTCAGGACTTTTGCGTTCCTGTTCCAGCAAGAAGTTATAATATTATTATAATTAATATAGAATAATACAAGTATATAGAATTATTCTAAAATTAAAAACAAAACCTGTGCGACTCCTCCGGCGTCTCCATCTGAACTGTAACAGACGCGAGGAACATTTAATCGCCTTTATTTTTGCCCCGAAATACTCCGGTGATGTCCGTAATAGACAGATTTGACCGATGTTTCTCTCCCTCATTCGTTATTAATGTGTATAGAAATGAGCGGCGACAAGGAGAGATGAGATGAGGAGAGATCAGAGCGAGCAGCGACGAGGAGATCGGATGAGGAGAGATAGGAGCAAGCAGCGATGAGGAGAGATCGGATGAGGAGAGATCAGAGCGAGCAGCGATGAGAGGTCAGATGAGGAGAGATCGGATAAGGAGAGATCAGAGCGAGCAGAGATCGGATGAGGAGAGATCAGAGCGAGCAGAGACAAGCAGAGATCAGATGAGGAGAGATCAGAGCGAGCAGAGACGAGCAGAGATCGGATGAGGAGAGATCAAAGCAGAGACACAAATGAGGAGAGGATCAGAGCGAGCAGCACGGAGGAGAGATCGGATGAGAGAGATCAGAGCGAGCAGCGACGAGAGGATCGGATGAGGAGAGACTGAGAGCGAGCAGCGACGAGCAGAGATCGGATGAGGAGAGATCAGAGCGAGCAGAGACGAGGAGAGATCGGATGAGGAGAGATCAGAGCGAGCAGAGACGAGCAGAGATCGGATGAGGAGAGATCAGAGCGAGCAGCGATCGGATGAGGAGAGATCAGATGGCAGAGACGAGCAGAGATCGGATGAGGAGAGATCAGAGCGAGCAGCGATCGGATGAGGAGAGATCAGAGCGAGCAGAGACGAGCAGAGATCGGATGAGGAGAGATCTGAAGCGCAGTAGCGAGAGGTAGATGAGAGAACGGATGAGGAGAGATCAGAGCAAGCAGAGACGAGCAGAGATCGGATGAGGAGAGATCAGAGCGAGCAGACGAGGAGAGATCGGATGAGGAGAGATCAGAGCGAGCAGCGACGAGGAGAGATCGGATGAGGAGAGATCAGAGCGAGCAGCGACGAGCAGAGATCGGATGAGGAGAGATCAGAGCGAGCAGAGATGAGGAGAGATCGGATGAGGAGAGATCAGAGCGAGCAGAGACGAGCAGAGATCGGATGAGGAGAGATCAGAGCGAGCAGCGATCGGATGAGGAGAGATCAGAGCGAGCAGAGACGAGCAGAGATCGGATGAGGAGAGATCAGAGCGAGCAGCGATCGGATGAGGAGAGATCAGAGCGAGCAGAGACGAGCAGAGATCGGATGAGGAGAGATCAGAGCGAGCAGCGATGAGAGGTCAGATGAGGAGAGATCGGATGAGGAGAGATCAGAGCAAGCAGAAACGAGCAGAGATCGGATGAGGAGAGATCAGAGCGAGCAGCGACGAGGAGAGATCGGATGAGGAGAGATCAGAGCGAGCAGCGACGAGGAGAGATCGGATGAGGAGAGATCAGAGCGAGCAGCGATGAGCAGAGATCGGATGAGGAGAGAGAGCGAGAGCAGGAGATGAGGAGAGATCGGATGAGGAGAGATCAGAGCGAGCAGAGACGAGCAGAGATCGGATGAGGAGAGATCAGAGCGAGCAGCGATCGGATGAGGAGAGATCAGAGCGAGCAGAGACGAGCAGAGATCGGATGAGGAGAGATCAGAGCGAGCAGCGATCGGATGAGGAGAGATCAGAGCGAGCAGAGACGAGCAGAGATCGGATGAGGAGAGATCAGAGCGAGCAGCGATGAGAGGTCAGATGAGGAGAGATCGGATGAGGAGAGATCAGAGCAAGCAGAAACGAGCAGAGATCGGATGAGGAGAGATCAGAGCAAGCAGAAACGAGGAGAGATCGGATGAGGAGAGATCAGAGCAAGCAGAAACGAGCAGAGATCGGATGAGGAGAGATCAGAGCGAGCAGCGACGAGGAGAGATCGGATGAGGAGAGATCAGAGCGAGCAGCGACGAGGAGAGATCGGATGAGGAGAGATCAGAGCGAGCAGCGACGAGCAGAGATCGGATGAGGAGAGATCAGAGCGAGCAGAGACGAGGAGAGGTCAGGTGAGGACGGCTCACGCTCCTGTTTGGAGAATCGTTTGGATTTAAAACCTGATGAAAAGGCTCGATCTGAATCCCAACACCAGCAGCAGTCATCAGGGCGGGACGATATTTCCATATAATATCCAGACTGTGATAAATTATTACGACACACCTTTCTGAGGAATCGTCGGTATAGTGATACTATATATTTTTTATGCTTTTAATAATTACAAATGAAGTCGTACTGGACAGACCCCACTGATTTCACGTAAAAAAAAAACATGTATTTAATGCCTACAGACTAAAGTCATCAAACTCAGTTTAACGTTTTATTTATTTATTTATTTACTTGTTTGACAGTTTAAATCAGCTAAATTACAGACGGTGGTGATGCGCACGTGTAATGTAGAAATGTCCCCAGGTATCACAATGTGATATTTTCGCCTTACCACTCATCACAAAAGACTCGACTCAAGAACACCATCTCCACACGTCTGATAAAGTCTAATCTCCAGTTATTGATCAGAAAGGAAGGGAAAACGAATATTATTTCGCTCAACACCAGCGTGCTTCAACATTTCCACCAGAGCGAGTGAAACCCTCGTCCCTCACGTGGTGGGAGATGAATAACGTGAATTCGCTTCCTGTCCTGAGCGAAACCGAAACGTTCGTCAGAGTTCTTTCACCACCACAGAGAGCTGTAGAGGAAACGGTTAGCCGAACTCATGGAGAAAAAGTAAAAACAGGAAGTAGAGCACGGACGACGTGAAGCGATGTTTATAACGTGACGTCGTGCGCTGGGAAGCGGAGACTTCTCACAAATATACATCCATCAGCAGTTACGATCGAGCTTACGCAACAGAACACATCCGCTTCCAGGAGAACGCACGCTCGCAAGTGTGTGTGTGTGTGTGTGTGTTTATATATCACCACAAGGCCTAGAAAACTTGCCGTCTTGCTGATTTTCTGATGCAGAAAGGAGCTGACTAATTAAATCTACTCCTCTACGCTCTCTTGCTACATTTCCTTTATTTAAACTCCTTATAAAATGGCCGACGCGCACCCGGCGTTCCCAGGATAGACTCGGGATCCAGCGTGACCCTGACCGGGATGAAGATGAGGGAATATTAAAAAGCCCAGGAAGTCAACCTGACGGTTAATCACTGTACACGTTTACACGACGACGCAGTTCTAGACCGCGAGATCGGACCGTGAAGTTGATATCGAAGGTGGAGCGGCGTAGACGTGGGCGTTCGCAGAGAAACGAAAAAAGAAAAAAAGAAAAAAGACCTGCGATGACGAATCCCGGATCAGAGCTGGAAAGACGGAAAACCGAAATAAAGCAGAATTTAAAAATTCCGTATAACTACGAAGGCAGAGCAATCCTGTGTGTTAATAATGGTCAGGTGTAAAGGAGGAAGGTCACTGAAACAGGAAACAGTTTTATTTACATGTCGCGTTATAAAGCTCTCGGATGCGTCCTCCATCTATTCCAGCAGGAATATTCCAGCACTTTCACGCAAATCTCAGCAGCGTTACACAGTGAGACTCGGACACACGAAGGCGTATACAGCCCTGTTCGGGTGGGATTAGTTTCTCACCGGGGCGTCTGGAATTAATATTTGTACACGTCTCCTCGGTGATGTGTCTGTCTGTCTGTCTCTCTCTCTCTCTCATCCGGACAGCACCCGAGTGATCCACACAGCCACGAGGAGCGAGGCTTTTCTAGCAGGTTGCTCACTCTACGAAGCTGGATGTTTACGTCACATGCGTCGTTAGATAGTGAAGGAGCCGCCAGCGTTAGTGGTTATTTATAGAAAAGTAAAAAGGTGTGTGATCTTGTGCGTGTAAAGTAAATCTTTAGAGATGGAGTTATAATAATGGCTCCTTTAATCAGACTGCAGGAGCTCACTTTTCTTCATGATTTTATTCCCCTCTTTACACGCTGAAAACTTTCCCAGGAAGAGCGTGTTGGCGAGGTTTTACCGCACAGAGCGGGCGGCACGGCGCGAGCGCGACAGGGGGCGAGCACCTCGAGCTTTCGCTTATCGTTTTGTAATTCAGGAAGTGTTTAATATATAATACGTCACTGATGCGTGTTAGGAGGACGGAGAAAAACACCGGCACGTCCGATCCGGATGGAAATAAAAAGTGACCGAGCTGCCGAGGACGAAGAGGAAACGACCGCGTGCGTGTACGCGTCTTCCTGTCCGAATAAAACACAGCTAAAGAGTGTTTGGGGTCAGAGAGAAAAAAGTTACAGCTGGGAACCTAGAGAACATTTCTGATCGTACCAGGACGGTCCGATTTTGTTCTTACGAAGCGCACCGTGGCGCAGCGAGGTTCCTGCATCCTCCTGGACTTTCCTGCTGTAGACAATCCCACCCTAACCTCATGCCGTCACCACCTCGCACCTACGCCACCACCTCGCACCTACATCACCACCTCGCCGAAGCGAACAGGAACAAGACCCGTCAACGACGTTACTATTAGTCCGTCTCGATGCGACACAGCGTCTCTTTCTGATCCGATGAAGATCGGATGAAAACCACGCCACGCTTTTCCAATCTCTATCGGTCCCTGACGCAGTCCGTCCCTGACGCAGACTCGGATACCTGTTCTTATCTGACAGGAGCAGAACCTGAGGTTCCTCGTCCGCGGTTCTAGATCAGCCTGAAGGTTGGACATGCTGAGATGCTTTTCTACTCAACGCGGCTGTTCAGAGTGATTATTCTCCTCTCGACACCGGGCTTCCGGCATGACGGAGCGAGAGATGACCGGGTGTTCCTAATAAACTGGACAGTGAGCGTGTATTACAGGGTGGGAGAGAGAGAGAGATTTTATTTGATAGCTAGTTCAACACTTCTGGGTTATTTTTTGGATAAGACGAGCGAGTGGTTGTGCGTGTGTGTGTGAGAGAGAGAGAGAGAGTGTGTGTGTGCGGGTGTATGTGAGTGTGTAAGAGAAAGAGAGTGTATGTGTGTATGTGAGAGAGAGAGAGAGAGAGAGAGAGAGAGTACTCCTGAGCTGTAGATAAACAGTACAGGGTAAACTGAATGTAGTTATATTTTTATACATATATACACATATATGTGTGTGTGTGTGTGTGTGTGTGTGTGTGTGTGTAGTTGGTGTAGTTATATAATCTGACCAGTAGAGACAGAATGTAGTCGTGTGTATGTGTTAATGATATGATAACCGGAGCTGTGTGTTAAAGTCTTTAGCTTTAGCTCCGGCTAACCTCCGGCAATAACAACAGCAGCAGCTAGCATTGTGTGCTAACAGAGCTAACAATCCGCCTCTTAACGGAATAAAACCTGCGTCTGAATCAGACCCAGACCCGCACCCAGACCCTGCTCCTCCTGCGGGAAGGACAGACAGTTCGGACGGTTCGGTTCGGAGTGGTTTTACCTCTTGTCGTGTTTTAGGCCCAGACCATGGTAGCTTCTGAAAGCTCTCTCTCCTTTGTCTCTCTGCTCCGGGACTCACAGCTCCGATAAAGGGGTCATCGCCGAGAACTGGGGTAAAAAAAACGATCAAATCAATACAAAGTTCTGTTTAAAAACTCCCGGTCTGGTGTTTACCCCGCCTGGGTTAGGTAAGCCATGAGTCCGAGCTGTGTTTTATCCGCGTTATTGTGTGGAATAAGATCTGGAGGAACCTGCAGCGCATTTTCAACTGACTGGGAGAGGAAGGAGAGAGCGTCACGTGACACACACGAGAAAGAGTTCAACTGCGCTGTTACTCCACTAGGGGGCGCGAAAGAGCAACAAACAAAACCCTATATTTCTTTATCGAGTTTAAGATTTGAATCTGGGGCCGCATTTATTACATTTACACTACATTTACACTACACTACATTCACACTACATTACATTTACATCACATTTACACCACATTTACACTACACTACATTCACACTACATTTACATCACATTACATTTACACTACACTACATTCACACTACATTACATTTACATCACATTTATACTACATTTACACTACACTACATTCACACTACATTACATTTACATCACATTTACACCACATTTACACTACACTACATTCACACTACATTTACACCACATTACATTTACACTACACTACATTCACACTACATTACATTTACATCACATTTATACTACATTTACACTACATTTACACTACACTACATTCACACTACATTTACACCACATTACATTTACACTACACCACATTTACACTACACTACATTCACACTACATTTACACCACATTACATTTACACCCACTACATTTAAACTACACCACATTTACACTACACCACATTCACACTACATTACATTTACATCACATTTACACTACATTTATGCTACACTACATTTACACTACATTTACACTACACTACATTTACACTACATTTACATTACATTTACACTACACTACATTTACACTACACTACATTCACACTACATTTACACTACACTACATTCACACTACATTTACACCACATTATATTTACACCACACTACATTCACACTACATTTACACCACATTACATTTACACCACATTACATTTACACTACATTTACACTACACCACATTTACACTACACTACATTCACACTACATTTACACCACATTACATTTACACCACAATACATTTAAACTACACCACATTTACACTACACTACATTCACACTACATTACATTTACATTACATTTACACTACATTTACGCTACACTACATTTACACTACACTACATTCACACTACATTTGCACTACATTTACACTACACCACATTTACACTACACAACATTCACACTACATTTACACCACATTACATTTACACCACACTACATTTAAACTACACCACATTTACACTACACTACATTCACACTACATTACATTTACATCACATTTACACTACATTTACGCTACACTACATTTACACTACATTTACACTACATTTACACTACACTACATTTACACTACACTACATTCACACTACATTTACACCACATTACATTTGCACTACATTTACACTACACCACATTTACACTACACTACATTCACACTACATTTACACCACATTACATTTACACCACACTACATTTACACTACACCGCATTTACACTACACTACATTCACATTACATTTACACCACACTACATTTAAATTACACCACATTTACACTACATTACATTTACATCACATTTACACTACATTTATGCTACACTACATTTACACTACATTTACATTACATTTACACCACACTAAATTTAAACTACACCACATTTACACTACACTACATTCACACATTACATTTACATCACATTTACACTACATTTACACTACACTACATTCACACTACATTTACATCACATTACATTTACACTACACTACATTCACACTACATTACATTTACATCACATTTATACTACATTTACACTACACTACTTTCACACTACATTATTTTTACATCACATTTACACTACATTTACGCTACACTACATTTACACTACATTTACACTACACTACATTTACACAAAATTTACACTACACTACATTTATACTACATTTACATTACATTTACACTACACTACATTTACACTACACTACATTCACACTACATTTACACCACATTACATTTACACCACACTACATTTACACTACACTACATTCACACTACATTTACACCACACTACATTTACACTACATTTACACTACACCACATTTACACTACACCACATTCACACTACATGTACATCACATTTACATTACGTTTACACTACATTTACACCACATTACATTACATTTACACTACATTACATATACACTACATTACATTTACACTACATTACATTTACAGTACATTACATTTACACTACATTTACACTACACTACATTTACAGTACATTACATTTACACTACATTACATTTACACTACACTACATTTACACTACATTACATTTACACTACACTACATTTACAGTACATTACATTTACACTACATTTACAGTCCATTACATTTACACTACACTACATTTACACTACACTACATTAAATTATACTACATGGTTCAACTGACCCAATTCCGATTTGTTCATCCCATGTGGCACAGATCAGATATGACCCATGAACATGTAAGCAGGCAAAAAGCACATGGATTCCGATATTCTCAGATCCGTTTCAGGCCTCATTCATATGTGGGAATAAATCTGATATTAATCGGATATGTGCATTTGTGTCTACTATGTAAACGGACAGATCGGATATCCCCTTATCGACGTGAGTCGTACATCATTAAAAAAAGCGATGGTGGTGAATGACTTCAAGTCAGTTGGACACCGACCGCAAAAACACAACTCTCAACACGGCTCTCTTCTTTTTTTCTGCCTTAAGAGGCCGGAGTTTTGTTCACCTTTACATATGCTGCGTACAACTAAAGCTTGTGTTATATTTTTGTCTGCGTCTGTGGCAAATTGTGCTGTTTTTACTTCCTTTTAAAAAATTTTTTTAAAACAGAGCAGGTACCAAACATAACATAGCATACAGTAATACTAAACAAAGTGTGGCATTAATTGGTAACAGCGGATCCGAAGATCAGATTATAATATTTTAAACGTTAATGACTTTTTTTTTTTTTTTTAACAATTTCACAAAAGAAGTAAAACAATCAACTTCCGTTATAAACACCTAAAGATTGGGGATAAATGAACGTACTTTTATTTATGTATATAAAATTTTGCCATTAGTATAAATTAAAATATATGCAAGACTTTTATTAACACTGTTTTCATAAAACACAATCATATCCTTCAATGCAAAATAGTATTTAATCTTTACTAAATTAAAGATCAATTCTGCCAATTCTCTCCAAAAACTTTGGATAATTTTACATTAAAAAACCAAATGCGTCACCAACTCTTTCTCACTTTTACAAAAAGAGCATAAATCATCGATATCAGAGAATCTTGAAATTAAAGATTTAACCGCGTAGATGGTATGCAAAATTTTAAAATGTATTTCTTTTGTTTTAGTTTTAATACAATATTTAGAGGGTATTAACTGCACTGTTTTTATTTCCTGTTCAGCCTACACGTCCGGTGACGTCTACCTCGTGATTTATGAAGTGTATAGTGTAAATGCAGATATCGGAGGATACGGGTCACTTTTAAAAGAAGATGTAAACGGGTCGTCAAAAAAAAATCTCAACAAATCGGAATTGGGCATCAAGACTTGCAGTGTAAATACAACTTAAACCGAACTAATGTAGTGATTTCACATTAAAGAGGGGTGAATACTTATACAATCACAATCTTTGATTAAAATCACATTTTCTATTTGTCAATAATTTAGCAGGAAACTGAGGCTACAATGGACACAGACATTTCCCCCCAATCCTCAGTCCAGGGATGGCTCAACATTCTGCGTTATTTATTAACCAGAAGGTCGGGGGTTCAAGCCCCAGCACCGCCAAGCTACCATTGCTGGGCTCTTGGTGAGGCCCTTAACCCTCTATGGTCCTTTTTGGACTCCGACCCCAACTTGCTAACAAACTTGGATATGTAAAGAAAAGAATTTCACTGTGCTATAATGTATACGTGACCAAATACAGGCTTCGAGTCTGTAGTTTTCTCACACAGGTTCCTGCTGAACAGCAGAGCAACCTGAATGGGTCTTCTGCCGTTGTAGTCTCTCCACCTCGAGTTTCAATGTGTTCTGACATGCTGCTTATTTGAGCTCCTGTTAACTCTGGCTGTTCAGCTCTGACCCTCTCTCCTTAACACAGCATTTCTGTCTGCGGAACTGATCCGCACGGGATGTTTTTTGTCTTTCGCACCATTGTGTGTAAACTCTAGAAACTGTGTGTGAAAATCCCAGATCAGCAGTTTCTGAAACACTCAAACGAACACCTCGGCCCCGGTCGAAGTCACTGAGATCTTTCCCATTCTGATGTTGAATGTGAACGTTAAATGAACTTATTGACCTGGATTTGCATGATTTAATACACTGATTAGTATATATATATATATATATATATATTTTTAAACTCCCACTTCATTAGCAGATAACTGGATAACTGCAAGAATGAACAAGGGTACAGGTGTTCCTAATAAAGTGGTGGGTGGGTGAGTGAGTATGGTGGAGTGATGAGCTTTGTAAAAACACATTTCTATCAGAATCAAGTCTCTTAAGTAAATAAATGATCCCGTTGATTAATACAGTTTATATGAATGGAGTTAAAACATTAGCACACGTGTGAGGGACGAGAAGGGAAGTGAAGCCGACGTTGAGAAATACAGCCTTCAATTTATTCTGAACTTTCTCCAAAACGAAAGGGAAAAAAGCAAAGGAATGAGAGTTTCATTAAGACTCTTAATCAAACGACCAGCTTCTTCTGTTCAAACGAGCCGTCTGTGTCTGCGCTAAAGAGTTCGTGTGTAGAAACAAAACCTGTTTATTTCAGATGGTATGGTCTGGTCAGATCACACACACACACACACACACACACACATGTACGCTTTAACGTCATGTTACATACAGCGACTCAGGAAGGAATACAGAGCTGATATTCATTCCTTCATTCCATGTGAAATATAAATAAAACAAGCTGCACCTTTATTTCCAGAAAACAGAAAAAAATTTACTACATAAACAGAACATCTACCAAAAATAATGAAAGGACTGGAGAAAACGAGTAAAGGAAAAGGTAAAGGAAATGTCGTTCCTCTGGAAGTAACAAATAACACACCAGAAAAATAATCAGAGCTCTGATCATTCGGTCTCTTCTCTGCAGGTGAAACGATCCAGCGTTCGTCTCGTTTCTGTTTACAGCCACCGCTTTCCGAATTACAGCAGCAAAGGAATGGTGACAGATTTGATTATTTTCCCCAAAGACAATCAGAGAATCATAAAAAGTATTAAACACTGGAGATACACAGCTCAGTTCTTTATTTCTTCTTTTTCCTTTTCTTCGGAGGACCCTGATCAGAACTGCTGCCACTGGACGAGTCCGAGTCAGAGCTGGAGGAAGAGGAGGAGGAGGACGACGAAGAGCTGGAAGTGTCCTCACTGTCACTGCTGCTGCTGCTGTCTTCATCCTCAGAGGACGACAAGGAACTGGACGAGTCGCCACTGTCTGACGAAGAGTCGCTGGAGGAGCTGTCCGAATCGCTGCTGCTGCTGGACCCGCTGGACGATTTAGACCTGAACCACGGCCAGGAAAAGGTTTGTGGTTACAAGTGCACGCATACACACACACATACACACACACACACAATGTGAAAGATACACAGACTGTGTGACAGACTCACACATAAATAAATAAAAAATAATAAAAAAAAAATAAAGAAAATCAAACAATAGTGTATGGAAATAATATCAATAATAATAATAATAATAATAATAATAATTAAAAAAGAAACAAAGCTGCACCTTTTTTTCTTTGGTTTCTTTTCACTCAGAGCCACTGCTCCATCTCTAACAAAGACAAACAGAAATCAGGTGTGAGGAGTCACTTCATATGATTCTAAGGATTTATAGATTAAAAACAAAGTGCTGCTAACTTTGTGCATCAGCTTTAACACAGCTCTGATCATGTGACTTTACACACTGTTAAACCTACTCTGTGTAGAATAATAAACTGTTTAAGGAGTTTTATTTAAAAAAAAAACAAAAAAACAACAACAACAAAAAACTAGAAAATGCCAGGATTTAAAATTTGCCCCCCCCTTGTAGTCATACAGGGACAGATCTAGTTAAACACTAATAAACAAGATTAGATATTAGCACAAGAGCAGGATTTCTGCATCAGACACCATTTCCGGTGTCTATGTTCTCAATTAACAGGCAAAATATGATCCTTAAACCACAAATCTGTTCCTCACTAATTTATCCAATTTATAACACGCAGATTTTGAAAAGTGTAAATCTTTATTAAAAGCTTAATCCTGGTCAGGGTCGTGGTGGTCCCGGAGTCTGTCCAAGGAACGACATGGGAGAATTTACCTGGAGGAGACACCGTGTCCATCACAGGGCTCTCTCTCTCTCTCTCTCACTCACACACACACACTTTGTTCTTGGTTTCAAACTCTTTTCTTGGTGATATTTACAGTAGTAAAAGCGGGTTAGTACATCCATAACCATCTCCGTCGTGTCTATTTCCCAACTCCTCCTTAATTCGCCTGCGTTGTTGATAAAAATGATAGGATTTTTGTAAACACAAACAGCTGGGTTGTGATGCCATCACCAAAGAGGATGACTTTTTTTTTTTTGTAAGAAATTAGTCATTTCTATTCTGCCCTGCGATGGACTGGCACCCTGTCCAGGGTGTACCCCGAATTGTGCCCGATGCTCCCTTGGATAGGCTCCAGGTTCCCTGCGACCCTGAAGAAGGAGTAAGTGGTAGAAGACGGATGCATGGATGGATGGAGTCATTTCTATTCATATAAAACTCTTTCCTAATTCTAAAAGGGATAGTTCACCCCAAAATGAAAATTGCCAGTCGTCATTTACTCATCCTGATGTCGTTCCAAACCTGTACGCATTTCGTCCTTCTGCGGAACACAAAAGAAGATAATTTGAAGAATGTTGGTAACCAAACCGTTTTGGAACCCATTGACTTCCACTGTATGGACAAAAAAATAAAAAAAAACTGAGACATTTCTCAAAATATCTTCTCTTATTTTCCACTGACGTCCGTCAGTCATACAGTTTGGAACAACATGAGAGTGAGAAAATCATGACAGAATTTTCATTTTTGGGTGAACTGTCCCTTTAAGTGTCCTCTGAGAAACCTTCCTCCTTCATGTAGCACGTTTTCTATGCAAATGAACGTGTCGATGTAATTAATAACGGTCTGGTACCCAGGACCACCGGCTGCTTTATCAGAACCATCTTTCAGCTTCTTTTTCAGCTCGGCCGTTCTGGAAGGTCTGTACAGATATTTTCTTTTCCCAGTGCACTCGTAGGACCAGTGGCCGTGTTCCAGACACTTCTGACAGCGAACATGCTGCTTGTTGGCCTCCCTGGAGTCAAACCACACACACACACACACACACACACACATATACATACATACATACATACACACACACACAATACATACACACACAAATAGGAATAAAAACAATACATTAAAGCCAACAGCTCCTACAGAACATCCACGATGACGTCATACCGTGACGAAAAACACGTCTTTTCAATGTTTAGAAACACTTCCTAAGATATTACTGAACATATTAAATAACATAACGCGATTTAAGCTAACATTACGGTTCCGCTCCAAACCCCTTCCTATTCTGTAGATAAGTACACTACGTAGAGGTAGAAGTTAACATTAATTATTATTATTTATTTTATTATTATTACATGAATCACTTGAACATGCTGTGTAGTGCACTAGTTGCGTAAAAGAGAGCCGCCTAGCCACTAGCCAACTAGCTAACTGTCCTCACACACACCTGAGTTCTATAAAGTGCACGAATATTCCAGATTCCATATGAAGTATAAGTGTTGAACAACGGAATAAACGTGATTAGAATATTAATAGAAACTCACGCTTGTCTGCGAGCAATTAATCGATGCATAGGCGTCGCCATGTTGGTTGCGTCAGTGCGTCTGCCCTTTTTTTCTTCTTTTTTTTTTTTTTTTTTTTTTTTTTTTTTTTGCTTCTTGAGTTTACTGTGTGCTCCCCCTGCTGGGCAGGAGGCAAAGTGCGCCATTTTGGATTCTTAGCTGTTGTGGCTGTGTCCTAAATTACACATTATTCACTCTGTAACAGCACCGGCTCCGCATTAACCTTTATAAAGTCCTCATTCACAAATCTATACATTTTAAATTCAGTTGAAATACTTCTGATCGGAAGGTCGTGAGTTCAAATCTCAGCACCACCAAGCTGCTACCTCTGAGCCCTTGAGCAAGGCTGTTCAGTTGTATAAATTAGATAAATGTAAGTCACTCCAGATAAAGGTGTCTGCCAAATGCCTTCAATATAAACGCAAATAGTGTTGTTATTTGACAGTCAGTGCTCCACTGATTTGCAGTAAGTGCACTGTCCCTAGTGGTCAAACATGGGAACTGTAACAAGCTGTCCTATTGGGACAGGGATCACGCTGCCCCATGCTAACTCTATAAACATTTTCAGTGGAGAAGGAGAAGAAAGGACAGTTAATGACAGGGTTGCTTTTTTTTTAGTTATTTTTTATTTTTTAGAAAATATTTTTCTAAGCGAATAATCAGAATAAAATCTAATTAGTGTCTTTATTAAACAAAGGCACAGTGTAAGTACAGATAGTGTGTGTATGATGTACAGAACCATTTATGTTGTATGATATATTGTAAATGTTATGGAGTGGATAATATCCGTACATCAGAAATGTGTGCGCACTACAGTGACCTTGTTTCCCCAAAGCAGAGGCTGATTAAAAGAAGAAAAATGTATCTCTCTTTTCAAATGCATGGGTTTAGTTGGGCTAGTTGTGTAGTTACTGATTTATAGTTGGGCTTGAAATTTTGTTGAAACCTAGTTAATGATAGCTCTTCAGGAACCACACCTGCTGTATGGAACACACATGAACAAAGGTGTATGAAAAACCGGTAAAACCTATATTCTGGATGACTGTATGTTGTCGAATCTCAACTGCCTTTTACAGAGTTACTCTAAAAAAATCATTAGATATTAGCCTATATTTATTGTTATTCATGACCTAATTGGTGTGCAGGTCAGCAATTATCTTTCTCATCCTGAGTGTGTTCCCACAGTGTTCCTCGCCTCCACCAGTTTAAAGCACTTACTGAAAGTGACAGAGAGGGTACAGCTGGGTAAATTCCAAATCAGTATGACAGCATTGCTTCTACATCTTCAACATTAGCCTATAGTACACAGTTATAGAAGAGTAATGATATATAATCGCACTATACGGTGTCACCTAGGTGAGGATGGGTTGAGTTTTGAGTTTGGTTCCTCTCAAGGTTTCTGCCTCATATCATCTCAGGGAGTTTTTCCTCCCCTCTGGCTTCTTTATTAGTTATAAATCTAAATCTATATCTGGATTTCTGTAAAGCTGCTTTGTGACTATGTCCATAGTTAAACGTGCTATATATAAATAAATTGAACTTAATTGATTACCTCTATGGTGCTTGGAAGCTGACAGAAGGATCTAAATTTTTATTTATATACACGTTACATTAATAATTATTTTTCTGTGGTGTATTGAATATATTTACATTTCCTAATTTCCTGGATGGTTCACCTTCAGCATAATTGACATAAAATCTATATTTCTGAGAATTTCATTTATGTTTTGATTTTTTTCAATCTCAAAACAGTAACCTGTAATTTTGAATAGACAGTTAGATATATACAGTATCTCACAGAAGTGAGTACACCCCTCACATTGTTGTAAATATTTGATATCTTTTCATGAGACCACACTGAAGAAATGACACTTTGCTACAATGTAAAGTAGTGAGTGTACAGCTTGTGTAACAGTGTAAATTTGATGTCCCCTCAAAATAACTCAACACACAGCCATTAATGTCTAAACTGCTGGCAACAAAAGTGAGTACACCCCTAAGTGAAAATGTTCAAATTGGGCCCAAAGTGTCAATATTTTGTGTGGCCACCATTATTTTCCAGCACTGCCTTAACCCTCTTGGTCATGGAGTTCACCAGAGCTTCACAGGTTGCCACTGGAGTCCTCTTCCACTCCTCCATGACGACATCACGGAGCTGTGGATGTTAGAGACCTTGTGCTCCTCCACCTTCTGTTTGAGGATGCCCCACAGAAGCTCAATAGGGTTTAGGTCTGGAGACATGGTTGGCCAGTCCATCACCTTCACCCTCAGCTTCCTTTGCAAGGCAGTGGTCGTCTTGGAGGTGTGTTTGGGGTCATTATCATGCTGGAATACTGTAGATAGATCGATAGATATAAATAGTTCAATAGATAGAGATAGATTGATATATAGATAGATCACTTTATTAATGGCCAGAGGGAAATTCACACATTACAGCAAGTAAGCCATATTAAAGAGCAATAAAAAATTAACATTCAGTAAAAAAAATATAATAAATGTAGAAATATAAAGCATTATAACTGTATTATATGTTTTAAAAGACGAATCTTAGCCCTGGCAGGTTCAAAACAAAGAACACTGGCAAAATGTAAAATAATTAAACACACAACAGGAAAAAAGTGACTTGTATATTATTAAAATACACCAAATTCATCTGTAAATGGTTTTGTCAGCTTCCAAGCTCCGGAACTAACAGCCTCCAGCTTCAAATATAAACACTTGTGTGTTATAATCGGACATAATTGACTCCTGGAAGTGCTAGTGAAGGAATCAGAGATAGTAGATGAACCAGCGTGCACCAGTTCGTGAAGACTTCGACTCGTCTTCTCTGGAAACTTCTGGAAGTTTCTCGACGTGAACAGAACGCACGCGCACCGCGCTCTGATTGGTCGGCGCTCCCCGAGGAAAGCTCGAGAGAAAGCTAGACCCGTCGAAGTCTCGCGAGAAGTCAGGAGGGCCGTGTGTTAGTGAGGGAGCCGTCACCGGCGCGCGCTGTTCTGCACCTACAGTCCGTCAATGGAGCGGCGTGGAGGAAGATCATCACCACCACCGACATCAGCGAGTCCGTGCTTCAGGCTGTAGCAAGAGCTTGCGCGCTAGTTGTTTTCTCTTCTATAAAGAAGGCAGTGTAAGGTCCTGTGAGGAATCCTCAGTGGAGAAAATGTCAGTAGTGGGCTTCGATGTGGGCTTTCAGAGCTGTTATGTAGCTGTGGCCAGAGGCGGTGGAATAGAGACCATCGCCAACGAGTACAGCGACAGATGCACACCGTGAGTAGCGCTTCTCCTTCTAATCAACATTCTACTGCATTTTATTAACGCTCAGGGTCTCTTCATCCTCCTCCATGGTGTCCCGTCGCCCCAGTGTAATCTCCTCCGACACCTCTGTGTGTATAAATATAAATGAATGAAATACATTAGAAGTTGTGACGCGGCCTAGAGTGTGGATGTAGACAGCTGGGTCATTTCATATTTTCACCAAGTGACACATTCTCAGAAATCTTTTTTTGACTAAATGAAAAAGTTTAAGGTAAGAGCTGGAGTTCGAGGCCCGGTGAGGAAGCGTTTCCAGGATGTTCTACCCGCTTACCCCATGCACTCCGGACTGTTAGCTCGATGCTAAGTCATCAGCGTGGCCTGGTCTGCGCTCGCGCAGTATCTATGGCGACCCACGGAAAGCTAATGCTAACGCGAGCTGCGTGACGACACTGGGAAGAAAATTCTAGCAAAAATAAATAAAATAGAAGGCCCGTTTCTCAGAAAGTGCTCGGAGTGTATAATTTATTCTGTGTATTATTATTATTATTATTTTTTAGCTCCGAGTGTGTGTTCTCAGGATTTATCCGCGTTATCTGACACGATTAAACTCCCAACTGACAATCTGTTCTTCGAGTATTATTATTGTTGTTGTTATTGTTAATAATAATAATAATAATAATAACATTATTATTATTATTGTAAGTAAAACTTCATTTGGGATCGCGCATAGGCTGTTCCGAGAAAGTCCATGAGAACGTGAACGTCTCAAGCCGCGGACTTGTAATCGCCGGCCAGTTTAATAGGAACACTGTCTGGCCCGGTCTGAGTCACGTGGCAGCAGATCCAGGTCAAGCGCTTCATTAACATTCACACCAGACATCAGAACGGAGAGAGAAACACCTGTAAACAATAGACACGTGTCCATACGAAGGGGTTTTCGCGCGTGCCATTCAGCCACTGCAAACCTGTGACACAAGATGCTCCAGGGAATTATTGCTGCATGTAGTTTCATTGGCCTCGGCTTCATTCAGCAGTCTGATATAACACACACGAACTTGTCAGTAATAGCTGTGCGGTGTATATACACACATCCATGGCCAGTCTGTTTACTAACCCTGAACGTTTCCCCCACTACACTGTACTCGGTGAAGGATGTCAGCATGAGCAGGACGATCCGCTTTTGGGTCACTGAACCGGTGTTCAGTGGCGACCTGCGATGGGCGCAACTCTCCAACACTACCTCCAGCAGGGCCGCTGTAAGTTGGGGGTATAGGACGATTCTAAGGTCCCTGGTCAGACGGGGGCCCAGTTTTCTTCGATGAGAGATGTGTTCAAAAAGTAGATGGACACTTGGCGAATGTGACCGTGGCATTGGGTATGGTTGTAGATCTTTTTAGTGTTTCACAAACTGTTGATCTGGGATTTTCTCTAGCGTTAAAGGTGCAATAGTCTCTCTTTTTATTTTTATTTTATTTTTATTCCTGACTTGTGCAAATAACCATGGAAGATATGTAGAACACGGTCAACAACAATGCATTACGCTCAGCCATATTTAACAGGGCTTTTATCAAAAGTTTAAGTTACTGAGAAGACCCATTTGGAAAACTGACTTTTGGTCCAGAATTCTTTTGTGTTTGAATGCACCTCCTTTCAGTCATTTTATAGACACTATACTCTATGGGAACTCTGAAGATCGTGGGGGTGGGGCTTTTGAGGATATGGGTGGGAATTATTATTCGAATATTGAACCCACTTATCTATTAGAGACCCAGTCTGGGGGGGAGGGGGTCGCCACTCTGTACAACCGTGACGAGCAGAAAGGCATCTCAGAACACACAATTAGTCAAGTCAGATTTTCTAATTACAAAACGTTTACTACACGTTTAAGGTGTTTTTTCTAGGGTGTGCTCCTCCAATTATTATTCGGGTGTTTATGTCCTGCGTCCACACGAATGATGTTTAATACCAGTTGTAAACGACAGCCGACAGAATTCAAGTCTCTCGGGTTTAAAGATTAATCTCGTTTTATATCAGAAGCGATGCTGTACACATGACTGGTCTTAACCAGGTCCCAGCATTTTTTCTTTGTTTTTTACATTGAGTGGCTCGTTCATTTCTGCTTTTGTTCACTGCTGTAGTAAACGCACATCTGCAAATATCTGGTACTGATTATCACAATATTATAAACATGCCCTACCACTCCGTACTTATTCCAGTGAGGTAGGTGTGTGTGTGTGTACGTATTTGCATATACTGATTTAAGAGGAACATATTTACAATAACACAATTATAAGAAGTACTTATAGTGATGACTGACTAAACTGTGAAGGATAAAAACCTGCTCAGCATGTCGTGGAGTTTCATCATCAGTCTATAAAAGAACATTCCTTCTTCACAAATTTTTTAGCATTGTTATTCGACTTATTTTCTACTTCTAGTTTACCTGGTGTTTAACCCATTATGGCTACAAGCCTAAATTAAACCACTCTGGCTTTAGTTAAAGGCCTCCGATTGAGCTGACGACTAGCTTCAGCTAAAGGTGGGTGTGTGTGTGTGTGGGAGCCTGTGGGAGAAATGCAGCTGCTTTCCTGTGTTGCTGAAAAAGTTCTGGGGGGCACCAGTCGTGTCCATTTAAACTCCCTGCACACGCATAAGTCCTATTCATGACTCAATCTAACGTTTCTTTTGCTGGTAAATCCAATTTACACCAGTTTCTCTCACTCAAAAATATCTTCAAAAAAACGTCAGTTGTCCTTTTAGTTGTGGACAAAAAATAAAAACCTCACCAAATTACCAGATTGTACCAGCTCATATATCGTCCTGTATTGTGCTTGAAGCTCGTGTGTGTTTTAACCTCGTCCGTCCTTTCATCAGGACATGTTTAAATTCTGATGATTTGTATAAGACTTTAAAAGGTAAGGACATTATATTTGTTAAAGTGCGCAGACTATTTATTAGATTTGAAGTCAGTAGGGGACTTCTCTTACGGAATTTTTTTTTGTTTAGGCAATTTTTTTAGCTTACTCTAGGTTATTATTTTTTAAAATTATTTACATTTATTCACTTGGCAGACGCTTTTATCCAAAGTGACTTACAAATAAGCAAAGCGATATGTCAAGCAGAGAACAATACAAATACCAGAGGATGCAAAGTGCACAGAGTAGAGGTGCAAGTGTATTGTGGGTTTTTTTTTCTTTCCTTTTCCCCCCTTTTCCTATGCGAGTTGGTTAGGTGTTCACGGAAGAGGTGGGTCTTTAGCTGTCTTTTGAAGATAGTGAGAGATTCTGCAGTCCGGATTGAGATTGGAAGTGCATTCCACCACTGGGGAACGGTAAGCGTGAAGGTTCTGGAAAGGGACCTTGAGCCACGCTGAGTGGGAACCACTAAACGTCAATCGCAGATTGCGAGAGGGAATGTCGGCCTTCAGGAGAGAGTTGAGGCAGGAGGGTGCTGTTCCTGACAAGGTCTTGTAGGTGAGCATCACGGCCTTGAACTTGATGCGGGCAGCTACAGGAAGCCAGTGGAGGGAGATGAAGAGGGGTCTGACATGGGTTGTCTTGGGCTTGTTGAAGACGAGGCGCACTGCAGCATTCTGAATCATCTGAAGGGGTTTGATGGAGCTGGCTGGGAGGCCTGAAAGCAGTGATTTGCAGTAGTCCAGTTTAGAGATGACAAGAGCCTGGACTAGTATCTGTGTAGCCTGTTTGGTGAGGTAGGGTCGGATTTTCTTGATGTACAGGATGAACCTACAGGACCGTGCAGTTGCTGAGATGTGGTCTGTAAAGGTCAAGCCGTCACCAAGAATCACCCCAAGGTTCCTGGCCGTCCTGGTTGGCATGAGTGTAAGTGAGCTGAGCTGTACAGTGAGGTTGTGGTTGATTGAGGGACAGGCTGGGATGATGAGAAGCTCAGATTTTCCCAGGTTAAGCTTAAGATGGTGCTCCATCATCCAGACCAAGATGTCCAACAGGCAAGAAGAGATGCGTGCAGAGACGGATGGATCGTCAGGCTGGAAGGACAAATAGAGCTGGGTGTCATCAGCATAGCAGTGATGGGAGAAGCCATGAGACTCAATCACCTGCCCGAGAGATGTAGTGTAGATAGAAAAGAGGAGTAGATCCAGAACTGACCCCTGTGGAACGCCAGTTGTGAGTTGCTGAGTTTCAGAAATACCTCCGCACCATGATACCTTGAAGGATCTGTCAAAGATATTTTATTTAATTAAAGATATTAGAAAGATATTAAAAAAAATTCTCTTCTCAATGAAATATTTGGGAAAGGGAGGGGAGAAAAGTTAAATGAATCACATGAATATGAATTACATGTAAATGAATCACATGCATGAATATGAATCACATGAAAATGAATATGTAAATGAATCACATGAAAATGAATAAATAAACAAAGGCAAAAAAAAAAGGGAGTAAATTCTGATGATTTCACAAGCATCCGTGGTTGAGATGTTTACTCTCCCCTGGCGTTCACACTAGCAAACGATGAGGCAATAGACAGACAGACACAGACATTTCTGCAATTTTACCGAGATGCTATTTGAATTCAGATTTTCTTAATTCTCTGCCAATGAAGTATGACCTGGTAAAGTGACCAATCCAGATGATTAGCTGGAATGATCCCTCGGCTCAATCCTCTGGCATGATATGACTGTTCTGTCATTAGGAGAATTTTAAGCTCTGATTTCCACATGCATCCTCTTACAGCGATTCTAGTCAATCCTGGATGTGTTAGATCATGTTAACAGAAGATGGCTGTTGGTGTTCTCCTCAAAGCATGTTATTATGATGTTGTGCTTTGAGGAGATGCAGTGGTACATGCTAGTCTTTGCAAAGCAACGCTGCTAGGTTGTGTATTATTTGAAACTCGACTGATGGGTGGGATTTTTAAACTAAATTGATAGGGGGGGGAAAGGAAAAACATCTATTTCCTGCAATTCTTAAAGAAGTTACACATTCGAGAAGTTATATTTAATTTTATTTCATTAAATTACAGCAGTAATTTTAATATCAATAGTCAGAGTGGGAAAATGGATCACACGGATCATGTTGATGCTGATGTAAGCTCACCTGCATTCATTAACCAATCATTCGGCTTAACGTGTGAAATTTAAACTTTCTCAGGGCCTTTGTATCTTTTGGTCCTCGGAATCGGGCGATAGGCGCAGCCGCAAAGAGCCAGGTAAGGCAATGACTTACTTATTATTTATTTAACTATTTGAAAAATTTGACAATTGTGTAGAGTTTCCTCGTTTAACAGACTACCATGTTATTTTATTAATGTTTTATTCTTTTGCATGAAGGTGGTTACCAACTGCAAGAATACAGTCCAAGGCTTTAAGCGATTCCATGGCAGGGCGTTCACTGATCCGTATGTCCAGTCAGCAAAGTCCAACCTGGTCTACGATCTTGCTCAGATGCCATCAGGGACCACCGGCATCAAGGTAAACGAACACCTTGTAGTAATTAGCTTGAATGTTTTTAATGTCCAGAAAGGTTTTCTGACCTTCCCTTTCCTTGTGTTTAGGTCATGTACATGGAGGAAGAGAAGGTGTTCAGTATTGAGCAGGTCACCGCTATGCTTCTGACCAAACTGAAGGAAACAGCTGAGTCTGCGCTCAAGAAGCCAGTGGCAGACTGCGTCATTTCTGTAAGCAATTTTGCTGTCTGCTAGGCTTGTACGAAATAACAACTTGATCATTTCTACACGATGTCCAGATGTGTTTCACCCTGAGTTTATTATATTATATAATACGTTAGCAGACCTGCCAGCCTTTACAAAGGTCGTGTACGGGGTCCGTAGTTTAACAACGGCGTACGCTAGTATGAGTTATCACTCAGCCCCGCCCACTTCCCTCCATCTCACATGCTCTCGACTGAACTCGTAGTGCGCTCTCGCTTTCTGTCTCAGTAAACGAAGAATGATTTGAATTCATTAACGTGAAATAAAATCTCTGTGAACTAAGTGAACATTACACACGTGTATATAGTTAAGATGAGTACCGTATTTATTTAATATTCACATATTATCAACAGTGTACTAGCAATGAAGTGTTCAGTCTAACACTTTATATGTAATGTTAATGATGGTGGTGATTCAAAATTTGTGCCCCGCCCTTCTCTTCTGCGCGTTCAGACCCGCTCAGAACCCACACATTCACACACTTTGAGCAGCAGATCAACAGTGAAAATGACAGTCATGTGGACTTTATATATCACGTAATAAAGAATAAATAAAAAAATTCACCATCCAGCTGAGTTTTCATTGTTGCCTCTGACAGCTGGTAAAATGATTACTCCTCCCCTAATCTTCTAAACCCTTAAGTGGTTGAAGTGATCACTTTCCTGTCCCCAGAATATTATAAACATGAACCCCCCCTTTCAGGTTCCCAGCTTCTTCACTGATGCAGAGAGAAGGTCGGTTATGGACGCTGCGCAGATTGCTGGCCTTAACTGCCTGCGACTCATGAACGAGACCACTGCAGGTAATGATCCTGAAACGTACTGTGACTGAATCTTTGCTGTAACTTAACGCCACTGTTTGAAATTTGTATGACAAAATTGAGCTACTCTATAGCAGCTTGCACACTGAGTCCACTGACGTGTTGGTGTATTATATTTATTTATTTATTTTTTCTTTAATTAGCTTTAAAAAATCATATGATGTACAGTGCGATATAGCTGTTGAGACTTCTTGTGTTTCTCAGGTTTATAATAAAAACCAACACACAAATGTTACAGAAATAAGCATGTTGGCGATGAACCATGTGTGGTGATGAATTGTCGAAACTGTCCTATCACAGACGCAGTTCACCATACTCTGATTTTGCTGCTCCAAACTCGGGTGGTGGATTTATATTTTTTTTCCTCAGACGTTCTAACATTGGAACAAGTGCCAGCTTGTCTTCCTTTGTTAACGGATCAGCAAATATAAAATGATTGATTTTACTGGGGGGGGCACACGACACGACAAATGATGGACTTTGAATCATATGCGGCATTCTTGCTTAAACGAATAAAACGTGCTGGTCTCTGTGAGCGACGGCCATTACAGCATGTAAACTGAGAGTGGTCTAGAGCTGATGTATTTATTTATGGTCCTTAATTATCTCTATTCCAGTTGCCCTGGCATATGGCATTTACAAGCAGGATCTGCCTGCCCCTGAGGAGAAACCCAGGACTGTCGTGTTTGTGGATGTTGGTCATGCTGGCTATCAGGTTTCTGTTTGTGCCTTTAACAAGGGGAAGTTAAAGGTAAGGAGACATCAGACATTTACATATCGATCTCCTTTTTACCTTTTATTCATTTTACTTTTACTGAGACTCACATTCAGACAAGTCACCAGAGTGTACGTGATATTTTCTGACACGCTGCACTAGTGTAGGTGTTTAGTAATGAAAATGGACAAATCTCTCTGTCCGTCCGTCCATCCACACTCGTTCCTCAGCAGCGCTGTGTAACTCTGACTGAGCAGGACAGGAGAAGTAAAGAAAACGAATATGCCAAAACTTTTATCGAATATGTATGTACAAGTGTGATGGTAAATTAATTAAAAAGGACAAACCTAACTGCCAAAGCTGGAGTTCACAGAAAGTTCGTAATGTCAGTTTTGTGGTCGTAGGCCCAAAAAATGTCGTTCCTGTGCTTTTATTTTTTTAGCGTTATGTTGAGGTCATTGTGCATTTTATGTTTTTATGTACGGGTAAAGATTTTAAAAGGGTTTGCCTTGATTTTCCTCCAGGTCCTGGCCTCTGCATTCGACAGCGAGCTGGGCGGTAAAGGCTTTGATGAGATACTTGTTCAGCATTTCTGCAACGAGTTTGCCAAGAAGTACAAACTAGATGTTCGTTCGAAGCCTCGCGCTCTGGTGCGCCTCTACCAGGAGTGTGAGAAGCTGAAAAAGCTCATGAGTGCCAACTCCTCTGACCTGCCGCTCAACATCGAATGCTTCATGAATGACATCGACGTTAGTAGCAAACTCAACAGGTCAGTCTCCCAGCAACCCTTAATTTAGCAAGCTATGTGGGCTATATCAAGCTCTGACCCAATCCACAGGAGAGCTAGGTTACGTTTATATTCACCCTCGCATGTGCAGCATGTTGTAAGCAGCCGCTTTGGTGCGAAAGCTGCGGCTAAAGATAACCCGATGATGCTGTTGTTCCAGAGGCGAGTTTGAGGAGATGTGTGCGGCGCTGCTGGCTAAAGTGGAGGGACCCCTGCGCAGCGTGCTCGAACAAACCAGTGAGTAAAACCCCACTTCCTCTGCTCTCATAGTGTATTTTAAATCCTGAACCTGACACCTGATTTTTTGTCCTTTGCTCTTCTCTAGAGCTAAAGAAAGAGGACATTTATGCAGTGGAGATTATAGGCGGTGCCTCTCGGATCCCCGCCATCAAAGAGCGAGTCAGCAAATTCTTCGGGAAGGAGTTGAACACGACGCTAAATGCCGACGAGGCAGTGGCCAGAGGCTGTGCACTGCAGGTCTGTGACTCAAATCATCAGTCCCCTGTTAAATATTCAGTCATAATTCATTACTCATTGTTCCCTGTGTGGTACAGTACCTCGTCCTTCATACAGAATGGCCGTCAATACTTACACTGAACTTGATCAGATGCTTCATGATTATTACTGAAAAACAGATGAACTGGTGTGTACAAAACCATTTTTAAACTTAAAAACTAAAGTATTTATCAAGGCTAGTAAGGTAATGCATTTTTAAAAATATATAGCACATAAAGCCTACACGTAGATCAACAACAAAGCCACTATTGTGCAGTTCTAACAACCCTTTTCCCTTTTTGGCAATAAACTACACAGCTGCTTACATTAATGAAACATGTATATGGGTATTCCTCATAAAAATCTAGGCTTATATGAAGTATCCAGACTGTTCACTCCAGGCTCAGTGCGTTCCACTAACAGATTCCACGTGTGATACGTTTCTGCTAATAAACATATCACATATAAAATATAAGACCACGAAGAAGGAGCAACAGAAATTGTTGATTAATCTCTACAAGACACAACTATGAAAATAACTATGAAACAATAAGTCAGGAAACATTATCCTATTTAAAACACGTATATGTCCTTAGACTCTGCTTTACTGAGTAGGCTATGACCCAAGAAGACGGTGATGAATTGTGATCAAACCCAGTAATCTAATAAGTGGATTTAAAAGCAACATGAGCGGAGAAACAAAGATCTCTACAAGTTATCTTACGCTAACCGACTGAACTCACGTAAGTTTTTAGTTAGTAGTTACAGGGCTACAGGCTAGAAATGGATAGATGTATTAAAGAATTCCTACTTTCCAGTCATTAAACACAATAAATACGCCCCTCTTGAAGTACAGAGCGATGTTTTCAGTGTTTCACGTCTGAATTGGATCAGAGGTCATGGTTTTTGATTTGCAAAACTTTTATTGATTTTGTGGAGGTCAAAACTTTGCGTATAGAAAATCCAACATGTGCACCTGTTTAAACTGAGCACATCACTTTCTGCACGTGAATAGAACAATTCTGTAATTATCATTATACATTTGTAGGGAGTGATCTGAAGTGGATGACTCTGTGTTTGTAATTGAAGGAATTTCTTTATGCATGACTGGTGAATTCATAGTGAATCTAATCATTGCTGTTCCTCTACTTATGGTTTAACCAACACCCCTTGGGATGATGGATGTGTGGCCAGTTCTGGTTTCGTATTAGCAACCTCCAGTGTTTTCTTGGTGATGAAGTAAGCACATTCAAACGTTTCTCTTTCTCCCGCTCAGTGTGCAATCCTGTCTCCTGCCTTCAAAGTGCGAGAGTTTTCCATCACAGACGTGGTTCCGTATCCCATCTCTCTGAAATGGAATTCAGCAGCCGAGGAAGGCTTAAGGTTGTTAAACTTGTCGTTTATACGTTATTCGTTTTTATCGATAGTCCTAGTTCTTAGAAAATAACGTGATGTAAATTAAGTGCGTGGACTGATTTTACTCTCTCCTTTTTCCCTGCAGTGATTGTGAGGTATTCCCTAAAAACCATCCGTCACCTTTCTCTAAAGTGTTAACCTTCTACCGCAAGGAGCCTTTCTCCCTGGAGGCCTACTACAACAATCTGAAGGAGCTGCCGTATCCTGATCCTACCATTGGTACGATCGTCTTCGAACGTCTTTCTTTATTCTGTCTGAACACCATCCTGATAACCATCAAACCATCCTGAGAACAACAATGTGGCGGTTCGCAACGCCTCTTTTTTCAGCAAAAAAAAAAAAAAAAAAAAAACCCCCCCCCGCCCGGCGGGGGGAAACTGGTTGCTGGCGGTTTTTTTTTTTGTGGTATTGGTTTTATTTTTTTTTTTGGGGCACCAAATAAAATTTTTTTTTTATTTTTTTTTTTTTTTTTTATTTTTTTTTTTTTTTTTTTTTTTTTTATATAAAAAAAAAGCAACAAAACAACAGTGTTTTTTTTAAAAAAAAAAAAAAAAAAAAAAAAAAAAAAAAAAAATTTTTTTTTTTGTTTTTTTGGTTGGGGGGTGGTGGGGGGGGGGGGGGGGGGGGGGGTTTTTGGGGGGGGGGGGGGGGGGGGGGGGGTGGGGGGTTGGGGGGGGGGGGGGGGGGGGGGGGTGGGGGGGGGGGGGGGGGGTGGGGGGGGGGGGTGAAGGGGGGAAAGGGGGGTGGGGATGGGGGATGGTGGTTTAGTGGTTGAGGTTTTGGTTTTTTTTTTTTTTTTTGTTTTTTTTTTTTTTTCCCCCCCTCCCCCCCCCAGCATTTTTTTATTTTTTTTTTTTTTTTTTTTTTTTTTTTTTTTTTTTCTGCCACGCCATCATGCAGCATGTTCTGTTCTGATTAATTATTGTACTTCATTTCTGTAGAAGTTGCATGTCTTCATTATTCATATAACTTATCGTTTTTTTTCTGTCTTTTTTTGGGGGTGTTTGTAAAGAACAAGATGCAGGTGGACCAAGAGGAGCAGAAAAACCAGAGTGGCGGGCCGAAAGAGAACGTAGATAAGAAATCTGACACTGAGGACATGGAGGTAACTAAAAGTGTCTAACATACAACAATGGACTCCAACACTGTCATAAATCTCCTTCTGATTACTGTGCGGCGTCCCCCAACGTACCGAACACTACATGGACTTTTATTTGGACAGGTGCTGTTAGTTTTACTTCCTGGTTCCGTCTCCGCCCACCTGCCTCAGAGCATGTGACCGAATAACCAATGACGGGCAGAGAGAGGACCAGGAAGCAAAACCAACAGCACCTGTCCAAATAAACGTCTGTGTAGTGCTCACTACTCTGGGAACTGCTTTGTGCTGATGGGGATTTGTGACCTTATAGTCCGAGTAAACGAACAGTGTCCACCTTCTTTCCGTCTGTATGTTCAGTCGCATTCAGTCGAAAATATTTGTCAAATTAAAAATAACAAAAAAGAAGAAGAAATCTTTCGTTTAATGTAATTTCAGTAATTACTTAGTTCGAACAGCTCAGTGAGAAGACCAACTGTTTAACTGTGCATCTGCCATATTCTCTGGCTGATTACTGAGTAGCTTCAATAGCACACATAGCATGAGTAGAGGAAAAGACTGTGTTGTGTGTTTGAAATGTAGTTTTTGTTTTACACTTTAACATGCATCTCCATTCCCAACCCCCCTTTTTTTAAGACTGAGGAAAACAAGCAGGAGAAGAAGAACAACCAGCCTCCACAAGCCAAGAAACCCAAAGTGAAGACAAAGACTGTAGACCTGCCGATTGAGAACAGCCTGCACTGGCAGCTCACTAACGAGCTGCTCAATCTGTTTATGGAGAATGAGGTAATGCAGGTTAATCCACAACACCTTTGGGGGGGGGGCGGTGATGATGATGATGATGATGAGCGCTCTCTTTACGTTTGTTGTTTGTGTCATCAGGGGAAGATGATCATGCAGGACAAACTGGAGAAGGAGAGGAACGACGCTAAGAACGGTGTTGAGGAGTACGTGTATGAGATGAGGGACAAACTGCATGGAGTGCTGGAGAAGTTCGTCAGTGAGGATGTAAGTCATATTATTTATAATTAGTTAATAATGCTGTGGTATAGTTTATAACGTCTTACCTGTGGTAGTAAACCGTGCTGATGTATTCGTTCAGGATCGAGATGCTTTCAGTCTAAAACTTGAAGACACAGAAAACTGGCTGTATGAAGAAGGAGAAGACCAACAAAAGCAGGTGTACATTGATAAACTGGCAGAGCTTAAGGTAAATACAAGTGTTTTCACTGGATTCAATTACAAACTGTTATTCAGTTACCAAAAAAAAAACTAATCTGGGTCCCCTCCCCACCCCCCACACACGTAGAAACTTGGACAGCCCATCCAGGAGCGAGCGATGGAGGCAGAAGAGAGACCAAAAGCCTTTGAGGAGCTCGGGAAGCAGATCCAAAAGTACATGAAGATTTTAGAAGCGTACAAAGCAAAGGTATGTACTTGTTTAGCAAGGCATTTCTCAGTTTGTAATGTAAAACACTTTCTACAACTGCCATTTGTGTAATTATAGACCGAGTAACTTCACCGAAAGCATTTCAGTTTAATTAGTGTTTAAATCAGCCAATATTGACATCTGCAGCAGGTGTTAAAAAAAACAAAACTGGAAATGGAGTTCATATGGGAAAGTCTGCATACCTGTGATATGCAGGATCTTCAGAGAAAGTGTTTTCTTAGACATTACAAAGTGTTATTTGTGCGTTTTCATTTTCAGGATGAGCAGTATGATCACCTGGACGAGTTGGAGGTGATGAATGTGGAAAAGCAGGTGAACGAGGCCATGAACTGGATGAACAGCAAAATGAATGAACAGAGCAAGCAGAGTCTGACGTTAGAGCCTGTTATTAAAGCCAGCGAGATTCAAGCCAAAACCAAGGTACTGATAATGTTTAAAAACAAAAACAAACAAACAAACAAAAAACAACGTTTTATACTGTAAAAATTCACCTGAAATCAAAATCAGTGTTTCAGAACTTTTCCGGTCCCTTAATGTTCCAGACACTGTATCTGAAATTAAAATATAAAGAAAACAGTTTTGGCTTAATTTAATTTTATAATTCAAAATTCCGAGATGCTGTCTAGACCCTTATATGCCCCGCCCACAGAAGGTGTGTCTTGCTCTATAGTAGCAGCTCGTTAGCAGTAAACACGGATTGTTGTGTTTTTTGTCTGAGCGTCTTCCTGTACACTTCCCTTTTCCATCTATTGTTCGGTTTGAGGAAAAAATGGTGGGAGTTTGTGAAGAGGGAGGAGTTTTCAGTCTTTATACATCATCAGGGATTCTCCTTCAGTAGGAATCAGTAAAAGGCCCTCGCTAATCTCTTTACTGTTGGCCGGGGGTGTAGCTTATCTTGTATATTATTTCGGCTGTCGTGTAAATCAGTCTGTTACGTCACTCGGACTTCCTGTTTTAGAAGGAAACGCATCAAGGGAAGCCATTTCATGGAGGCTTGAATGTACTTGTGCTATGTTTTTCTAAATATCGAATGTTCTCTTCAGGGGCTGTCCTCCACCTGCAACCCCATCATCTTAAAACCCAAACCCAAAGTTGAACCACCGAAGGAGGAAAAGACGCCCGAACAGAACGGCCCGGTTAATGGACAGGAGGGCTCAGAGGCCCGGCCCAGCAGCCCTAACAAAGCCCAACCGGCTCCAGAATCTACAGAGGCCAAGCTGCCGGAAATGGACATCGACTAACTCTTCATCCACTCCAGCGTTCTCTCGGCTCGCTTCCAGATCATCACTGAAACAAGCTAGCTTCTGTTAGTTTTGCTTTCAGAAAGCAGCGTGAATCCTTCCTGAACTCGTCGTGTATGGTTTCCTTTTCTTTGTTTTGCTGTATAAAATAAGATTTCACATTTGTTGGTCTTTTTTCACATTAAAGAAAGCTGAGATTGAAGATGGGGATTTGGGTTCTGTGTCACTTTAACATGTTCACGCTTATTATTGGAGAGTTCGAGTTACACAGGTGGTGAGGAGGATGTCGAACTGAGAAACTGGACACGTTGGGATTTTTTTAAGAATGATCTTTTGCTTTTAGTTTTGCATTGTTTGTTTAAAATTTGTCATGTCACTTGACTTCTTTCACATCTACGAATCATTATGAAATATATAAGCACTTAAAAGGAATTTTAAAAAAATAAATAAAAAGGTCAGTGATGTAGAAAGGCCTCTGCTGTATATTCAAGCAGATCTGTTCCTGTTCGCCGTGTTTCACTGATATGCATCACTTCATGGCTGAGCTTTCTGTCTGTATGGTTGCGTTCTTGGGTTCCCAGGAGGGTTTTTTATGGAGTGTTTAACGTCCTGCTGCCAGTACGAATAGTCGAGACCAACTTTTCCAATTAACAAGAATCAGTCATTTTTGGTACACGGATACAGAAGCTGTTTGAAATGTGATTCATTTGGAGGTAAAATCTTCTGCAAACCCTGTACGAGGTGCTACGATCTCATCATCCCTACATGTTTTTTCAGAGGAAAAGCAAAAAGGTTGTATATAATGATTTGGTTTGCAGAATATTTATGCTTTCTGTTTTGCTGAGATGTAATAAAGGACTTGTAAGGATGATAGATTTCAGTGATTCTGAAGTAACGGGTTGAGTTAGGCAGCTGAAGGTTGGGAAAAGTGTAATGCTGGTGAGAATGCAAAAGAAAGTGACATGACAAAAATTCTATATTGGTGTGCATCTAGGAAACTTCGGAGAAGAGTTCATAACAAAGAAATGCAGTCGTTACAGTCGGGGGCGACGGGCGACGTAATGCAGTAAATGTTATCGGATATAAATAATAAATTCCTCAACATCAGCCTGGTTTAGAGACAAATAATTATTACTTTTTCTTTATTGATGTATTTATTTTCAATGCAATACTCAACACATGATGCGTTAAAACAAAACTGTAAACGTGGGTGACAGATCCCGTCCACATGATGTCCAAAAAGTCAGGAAGTGAAAGGAACATGGTGAACAAAATCTGTTGAAACATGGTGGAGGAAGTGTAGTGTGGTGGTGACTGTGTAGAGCAGACGTTCATAAATAGGTCATAAATACAAAATGAAGTAAATTTGTCTTGACTCTCGCTTGTTCCTGACATTCGTAAAGCAGTGTAAATGTTCCGTTTTTAGACTTTCCTTCTTCACTGTCCTAAAAGTGCTGATTACTGAAGTAAAGATTAATAAATAAAATCAAAAAAAGATTACATCTGGGGATCCTTGTGAAAATGTTTCAGTTATGTATAAAAAATCAAATCATTTTAAATCATCAAACTTGATAAATGAGACTTGGCACATCACATCACTGAATTAAAAATCTGTGTTTCATTTCTTTGGGAAAAATTCCATTTAAACCAAAAGACAGAGACCGAAAAAACAACAACAGATTAGACGCTATATTAGGAACAAGATCAGTTACCACAGAAAATGATCTTTTAGTAGTATTTCAACTATTTTAAAACAAGCACACTGTATGGCCAAAAGTTTGTGGACACCTGACCATAACACCCATGTGCTCTTGCTGAATATGTCCAGATGTATTCCCTCTGATATATAAACAAAATATTTGTTATTAAGCCAATTTTGAAAAATAGATTTATTTTAGTGAAGACGAACATTGTAAATAATGTTCCGTATTAAGTAAAGGCGAGTTAAAAATATATATAAAATATATAATTCATCCTAATTCATTGTAACATGTGACGTTCTTGGCTCGTGCGCAGAAGTAAACAATCCTTCCAAAAATTATTTACAATTCAAAGTGTTTTATTTTACACAAGAATTCATGAAAGATCATAAATTCTACGATAAATAATGTAAAGGTAAGTTCGCAGTGACTCAGCACTAATGGGGGGGTCGGGCTTAGCCTTCTGCTTACCCTATCGATACTTCCGGTTATTCTCTTCTCTGACTCAGCTGCGTCAATCAACAGTAACACGAGCTGTGATTGGACAAGCCCAGCCAATCCGCGCGCTGCAGGGGCGGGACCGAGCGTTGTCAGAATGTGGACGATAATGTATGATAAGATGAAGTAGTTCTTCTGCTTCTGGTTTTATTTATTTATCGTTCTGATCTGTAGGTAAGTTCCTCATTCCTTTTTCTAGTTAATATTGTTTATTTGTTAACTTATGCCAGAACGGAAGTGTTGTTTGTAAGCAGTTGATCTGGGTGCTATGTGACAGCTAGTTATGTTTGCTAGCAACAGCTAGGCTCAGGGTTAGCTGGCTGTTAGCTCCGATAACTATTTAACTAGGGTTAGGGTTAGAGGGGTTAGAGATTAGAGATGGTCTAGAGATTGCTTTGAAAATTCAGTAGTTTCAGTTTGATGCCAGTTTAATAGATGAAGGCAGATAAGTTGTAATGTGAGAAGCTTCCAGTTTGAGATCTCACCTGTGTGTGTGTAGTGTGAGGTGTGTGTGTGTAGTGTGAGGTGTGTGTGTGTAGTGTGTAGTGTGAGGTGTGTGTGTGTGTGTGTGAGGTGTGTGTTGTGTGAGTGTGTGTGTGTGTGTAGTGTGAGGTGTGTGTGTGTGTGGTGAGGTGTGTGTAGTGTGAGGTGTGTGTGAGGTGTGTGTGTGTGTGTGTAGTGTGAGGTGTGTGTAGTGTAGTGTGAGGTTAATGTGTGTGTAGTGTGAGGTGTGTAGTGTGAGGTGTAGTGTGTGTGTGTGTGTAGTGTGAGGTGTGTGTGAGGTGTGTGTTGTGTGAGGTGTGTGTGTGTGTGTAGTGTGAGGTGTGTGTGTGTGTGGTGAGGTGTGTGGTGAGGTGTGTGGTGAGGTGTGTGGTGAGGTGTGAGGTGAGGTGTGTGTAGTGTGAGGTGTGTAGTGTGAGGTGTAGTGTGTGTGTGTGTAGTGTGAGGTGTGTGTGTGTGTGTGTAGTGAGGTGTGTGTGTGTGGTGAGGTGTGAGGTGAGGTGTGTGTAGTGAGGTGTGTGTAGTGTAGTGTAGTGTGAGGTTAATGTGTGTGTAGTGTGAGGTGTAGTGTGAGGTGTGTGTGAGGTGTGTGTTGTTGTTTGTGTGTGTGTGTGTGTTGTGTGAGGAGTGTGTGTGTGTGGGAGGTGTGAGGTGAGGTGTGTGTAGTGAGGTGTGTGTAGTGTAGTGTGAGGTTAGTGTGTGTAGTGTGAGGTGTATGGAGGTGTGTGTGAGGTGTGTGTTGTGTGAGGTTTGTGTGTGTGTGTATGTGAGGTGTGTGTGTGTGTGGAGGTGAGGTGAGGTGTGTGTAGTGAGGTGTGTGTAGTGTAGTGTGAGGTTAGTGTGTGTAGTGTGAGGTGTGTAGTGTGAGGTGTAGTGTGTGTGTGTGTGTGTGTGGTGAGGTGTGTGTGGTGAGGTGTGTGGTGAGGTGTGTGGTAGGTTGTGGTGAGGTGTGAGGTGAGGTGTGTGTATGTGAGGTGTGTGTGAGTTGTGTGAGTTTTTGTGTGTGTGTATTGAGGTGTGTGTAGTGTAGTGTGAGGTTAATGTGTGTGTATGTGAGGTGTGTAGTGTGAGGTGGTAGTGTGTGTGTGTGTGTATGTGAGTGTGTGTGAGGTGTGTGTTGTGTGAGGTGTGTGTGTGTGTGTAGTGTGAGGTTGTGTGTGTGTGGTGAGTGTGTGGTGAGGTTGTGTGAGGTGTTGAGGTGAGGTGAGGTGTGTGTGAGGTGAGGTAGTTTGAGGTGTAGTGTGTGTGTGTGTAGTGTGAGGTGTGTGTGATTTTTGTGTGTGTGTATGAGTTGTGTGTTGTGTGTGAGTGTGAGTGAGGTGTGTGTAGTGAGGTGTGTTGTGTAGTGTAGTGTGAGGTTAATGTGTGTGTAGTGTGAGGTGTGTGTGAGTGTGTGTGAGGTGTGTGTTGTTGTTTGTGTGTGTGTGTGTGTGTAGTGTGAGGAGTGTGTGTGTGTGGTGAGGTGTGAGGTGTGTTATGAGGTGTGTGTAGTGTAGTGTGAGGTTAGTGTGTGTAGTGTGAGTGTAGTGTGAGTGTGAGGTGTGTTTGTGAGGTGTGTGTGTGTTGTGTGTGAGGTGTGTGTGTGGTGTGAGTGAGGTGTGTAGTGAGGTGTGTGTAGTGTGAGGTTAGTGTGTGTAGTGAGGTGTAGTGTGAGGTTGTGTTGTTGGAGGTGTGTGTGTGAGTGTGAGGTGTGTGTGAGTAGTGTGAGGTGTGTGAGTAGTGTGAGGTGTGTAGTGAGGGTGTGTGTAGTGTGAGTGTGTGTAGTGTGAGGTGTGTGTGGTGTGTGTAGTGTGAGTAGTGATAGGTGTGTGTGTGTAGTGTGAGGTGTGTGTGTAGTGTGTGAGGTGTGTGTAGTGTGTGAGTGTGTGTATGTGTGAGTTGTGTAGTGTGAGGTGTGTGTAGTGTGAGTGTAGTGTGTGTGAGAGTGTGAGGTTGTGAGGTTGTGTGAGGTGTATGTATAGTGAGCAGTGTAGTGTGAGCATTGTGTGTAGTGTGAGTGTGTGTGTAGTGTGAGTAGTGATAGGTGTGTGTGTGTGTATGTGAGGTGTGTGTGTAGTGTTGGTGTGTGTGTAGTGTGAGTGTGTAGTGTGTGTGAGGTAGTGTGTGTGAGTAGTGTGAGGTGTGTGTGTGAGGTGTGTGTGTGTAGTGTGAGGTGTATGTATAGTGTGAGCAGTGTGAGGTGTGTGTAGTGTGTGTGTGTAGTGTGAGTAGTGATAGGTGTGTGTGTAGTGTGTGTAGTGTGAGGTGTGTGTAGTGTGTGTGTGTGTAGTGTGAGTAGTGATAGGTGTGTGTGTAGTGTGTGTAGTGTGTGTGTGTGTGTAGTGTGAGTAGTGATAGGTGTGTGTGTAGTGTGTGTAGTGTGAGGTGTGTGTAGTGTGTGTGTGTAGTTTGTGTGTGTGTGTGTGTATTGTGTAGTGTGAGTAGTGATAGGTGTGTGTGAGGTGTGTGTGTTGTTTGAGGTGTGTGTGTGTGTAGTGTGAGGTGTGTGTGTGTAGTGTGAGGTGTGTGTGTAGTGTGTGAGGTGTAGTGAGGTGTAGGGTGTGTAGTGAGTGTAGTGTGTGTGTGTGTGAGTAGTGTGAGGTGTGTGTGTGAGGTGTGTGTGTGAGGTGTATGTATAGTGTGAGCAGTGTGTAGTGTGAGTGTGTGTAGTGTGTGTGTGTGTAGTGTGAGTAGTGATAGGTGTGTGTGTGTAGTGTGAGGTGTGTGTAGTGTGAGGTGTGTGTAGTGTGAGTAGTGATAGGTGTGTGTGTAGTGTGTGTAGTGTGAGGTGTGTGTAGTGTGTGTGTGTGTGTGCAGTGTGAGGTGTGTGTAGTGTGTGTGTAGTGTGAGTAGTGATGGGTGTGTGTATGTGAGTGTGTGTAGTGTGTGTGTGTGTGTGATAGTGTGTGTATGTGAGGTGTGTAGTGTGTGTGTGTGAGTTGGTGATAGTGTGTGTGTAGTGTGTGTGTGAGTGTGTGTGTGTGTGTGTGTGTGTAGTGTGAGTAGTGATAGGTGTGTGTGTAGTGTGTGTAGTGTGAGTTGTGTAGTGTGAGTAGTGATAGGTGTGTGTGTGTGTGTGGTGAGGTGTGTGTAGTGTGTGTGTGTAGTGTGAGTAGTGATAGGTGTGTGTGTAGTGTGAGGTGTGTGTGTGTGTGTGTGTGTGTGTGAGTAGTGATAGGTGTGTAGGTAGTGTATGTGAGGTGTGTGTAGTGTGTGTGTGTGTGTAGTGTGAGTAGTGATAGGTGTGTGTGTAGTGTGTGTAGTGTGAGGTGTGTGTAGTGTGAGTAGTGATAGGTGTGTGTAGTGTGTGTAGTGTGAGGTGTGTGTGAGGTTGTGTAGTGTGAGTAGTGATAGGTGTGTGTGTAGTGAGTGTGTGTGTGTGTGTGTAGTGTGAGTAGATAGTTGTGTGTGTAGTGTGTATGTGAGTGTGTGTATTGTGTGTGTGTGTGTGTAGTGTGAGTAGTGATAGGTGTGTTTGTGTGGTGTGTTTGTGTGTGTGTGTGTAGTGTGAGTAGTGATAGGTGTGTGTGTAGTGTGAGGTGTGTGTAGTGTGTAGTGTGAGTAGTGATAGGTGTGTGTGTAGTGTGTGTAGTGTGAGGTGTGTGTAGTGTGTGTGTAGTGTGAGGTGTGTGTAGTGTGTGTGTGTGTGTAGTGTGAGTAGTGATATTTTGTAGTGTGAGGGGTGTGTAGTGTGTGTGTGTGTGTGTAGTGTGAGTAGTGATAGGTGTGTGTTTAGTGTGTGTAGTGTGAGGTGTGTGTAGTGTGGACATCCGGCAGGTCAAACGCTTCTGACGGGGAATCGTTTTCACGCCCACCATTTCATCATGCTTCTGCATATTGATATTTTATGATCATCAGATCTTATCAGAACAACTATAGTAGTGTTTGTTGTTTGTTTGTTTGTTTTTGTTCTTTGGTTTTTTGATAGTCACAAAATCCTTTTTAGTAAGTAAAAGTTTATTGCCATGTGCCTGATGAGCTTCATTCAACAACGAAACGGAAAGAAATAAAAGAAAAGTTTAAGCAATTGAGAACAATACGAGTCAAGGAGATCTACCTACATTAAAAATGTGAAACATATATTTTTTTTTATATATATATATATATATATATATATACAGTGGTGTGAAAAAGTGTTTGCCCCCTTCCTCATTTCCTGTTCCTTTGCATGTTTGTCACACTTAAGTGTTTCGGAACATCAAACCAATTTAAACAATAGTCAAGGACAACACAAGTAAACACAAAATGCAATTTGTAAATGAAGGTGTTTATTATTAAAGGTGAAAAAAAATCCAAACCATCATGGCCCTGTGTGAAAAAGTGATTGCCCCCTAAACCTAATAACTGGTTTGGCCACCCTTAACAGCAACAACTGCAACCAAGCGTTTGCGATAACGTGCAATGAGGCTTTTACAGCGTCCTGGAGGAATTTTGGCCCACTCATCTTTGCAGAATTGTCCTAATTCAGTTACATTAGAGGGTTTTCGAGCATGAACGGCCTTTTTAAGGTCATACCACAACATCTCAATAGGATTCAGGTCAGGACTTTGGCTAGGCCACTCCAAAGTCTTCATTTTGTTTTTCCTTCAGCCATTCGGTGGGGACTTGCTGGTGTGTTTAGGATCATTGTCCTGCTGCAGAACCCAAGTTCGTTTCAGCTTGAGTACCGAACAGATGGTCGGACATTCTCCTTCAGGATCTCTTGGTAGACACGCAATTCATAGTTCCTTTTATCACGGCAAGTCTTCCAGGTCCTGAAGCAGCAAAAGCCCCCGCCCAGACCATCACACTAACCACCATATTTTACTGTTGGTATAATGTTCTTTTTATGAAATGCAGTGTTCCTTCTCGCACGCATATATCTTGGACACACACCTTCCAAAGAGTTCCACATTTTGTCTCATCGGTCCACAGAATGTTGTCCCAAAAGTCTTGGGGATCATCAAGATGTGTTGTGGAGAAATTGAGACGAGCTTTGATGTTCTTTTGCTCAGCAGTGGTTTTCTCCTTGGAACTCTGCCATGCAGGCCATTTTTGCCCAGTCTTTTCCTGATGGTGGAGGCATGAACGCTGACCTTAACTGAGGCAAGTGAGGCCTGCAGTTCTTTGGATGTTGTTGTGGGGTCTTTTGTGACCTCTTGGATGAGTCGTTACGCTGCGCTCTTGGGGGAAGTTAATTGGGCGTGCCGGCCACTCCTGGGAAGGTTCACCACTGTTCCATGTCTTCGCCATTTGTGGATAATGGCTCTCACTGTGGTTCGCTGGATTCCCAAAGCTTTGGAAATGGCTTTATAACCCTTTCCAGACTAATAGATCTCAATTACTTTCTTTCTCAATTGTTCCTGAATTTCTTTGGTTCTCCGGCATGATGTGTAGCTTTTAAGGATCTTCTGGTGGACCTTACTGTGTCAAGCAGCTCCTATTTAAGTGGTGCCTTGATTGTGAACAGGTATGGCAATAATCAGGCCTGGGTGTGTGGGGCTAGAAATTGAACTCAGGTGTGGACAACCACAGTTATAGTATGTTTTAACAAGGGGGCAATCACTTTTTCACACAGGGCCATGATGGTTTGGATTTTTTTTCACCTTTAATAATAAACACCTTCATTTACAAATTGCATTTTGTGTTTACTTGTGTTGTCCTTGACTATTGTTTAAATTGGTTTGATGTTCTGAAACACTTAAGTGTGACAAACATGCAAAGGAACAGGAAATGAGGAAGGGGGCAAACACTTTTTCACACCACTGTATATATATATATATAATATATATAATACTGAGTATATTTAAATATATATATATATATATAATACTGAGTATATTTAAATATATATATATATATACACACACACACACACACAATATATATGTTCATGTACCTTGTATAACTGCATGAGCCCTTATTGCACACTACAATTCAGTACATTTTTGGTCATTACCTTACTCCTTACTCCGAGGACTTCCACTGAATAGAATCAGCCAGGGCTGCACAGTCCGGACAGTAGCTGCTGGTAGCCAGCCTCAAGCAGGCCTCCAGATGATGATCAGTCATTGTGGAACGGTATTTGGACTTAATAATCTTCATGTGGGAAAAGGCTGACTCACATACATAAGTAGAGACGATTAATGCAGTCAAGGAGGTTGTACATTACCTCATGTTTGGTACTTTTCTCCTGTGAGTAAGTTCCAGAACTGTCCATGAGCCCTGGACTTCAGCTGAAGGTCCGTCTGTAGTTTCACAATCTCATCCTCCACTTCAGACGAGTTCAGGTGAGACAGCGTTGCAATTTTCGATGCGAGTGAATCAACCACAACATCGACCCTAAACGGGTCGCACATGAATGTAGTCTTGAAAGCGTCTGTGAAACTCTGAGCGACAGACAGCTGTCTATCTGCTCCGTGTAGCGTGCGATGTTCAACTGCGCACAAGCCTTCCGCTGCGTCTCCAGATCTGACGCCAGGTTTTGGAAGTTCCCAACATCATGGCGCTGCAGCTTTGAGGACAGAAGTCGCATTTTCCGTTTAAAGGCATTAACTGAGCTGATCATATCGACCACGGTTTTGTCTTTTCGTTGCAGCTCCAAATGAAGCTCATTTAACATGTTGGTCAGATCGGTTAAAAATGCCAAGTCCAGCAGCCACTGATCATCACTGAGTCGGGTGTGTTCTGCATGTTTAACAGCAAAAACAAACTCATTTATCTCCATAAATCCTCGGCCATGACTTCACAGCGCCGTGGAACTACTTCTTGATAGCTGGAGAGCTTTGATTGAAGATAATATTTCGGTCTTGCTTTTAAAGTCCCGAAACAACGAGTCAGCTGCGTCTACGAATGCCTCTTTTCTCATCTCTCCTTCTTGGAATGACTTCTTGCGTTTAATGATGGAGTGACTCACCCGGAACGATGCTTCGGCGGCTGCCTTAACATTTGAAGTCAGCCGTGAAAAAATGACTGCTGTCCGGACAACTGTGATTTTAGTTCCTTCACCTTCCTCTTCCTCAGCTCGCTTTTCGGAGGGAAGTCCGCGTATTAGTGTTTATGAACAGTCCTAAAGTGCCGCTCCACATTTCCCTTACTCGGAATAGTAATGGTAGCTCGGCAGATCAGACAAACGCACTTCGAATACGACACCGTGAAAAAAAACAAAAAAACCATCCTCCCATTCCGCACGGAAGTGACAAGTCTTCGGTTTCTCGCTTGATCCCGCGACCTCACTCGTTTTGTCGCCTTTCTTCAGTAGGAATAAACTGGGAAGTTAACTCGGTGATTTCGCTCGCTAGCCTTTAGCGCTGGCGCGTTTGATCGCACACGCCTGGAGAGAGAAAAGACGAGATCTCAGACTGGCTGTCCTGTACATCAACGCTAACATCTATTATTTTATTTATTTATTTATTGTTTTTTTTTTTGAATGGCGATCTACCCGGACTTCCTTTGCGATCGACGTATCGTGCACTCCTGCTGTACACCAGTGACGAGTTTATAATCTAGATGAGGTATACTTTATAACACAGGACACAGTTCAATACAGCATGCATAGAGTTCACTAAAGTGTTTACAGACAATATAAATGATATGATACACAACACACTGTTGTGTGTCATTTATTACACTGGCGTCACAGATAAGATTTCTGTTTGACATGGAAGAACTGTACTGTCTTCTAATTGTCGTACAAAGTAAATCTTATAAATCTGCCCCACGGAAAGATTTTAATAATAATACAGGACAGATCGTTAGAATGGGGACGTGAGAGAGGGAGAGAGAGAGTCTGAAGATGTGGTCTTCCTAAAGTTAGGACTGCTCGTCTGCATCCTCGCCCAAATTCTTCTCCACCATCGGAATATGTTGCGTAAAATGAATGGTTTTATTAATTTTCCAACATGAACAGTGTAAGAACAGTTGGGTCCTGGGTAGAAGAGCGGGTTATGATGAGTTCCTGTTTGAGAAAGCAAGTTGTTGAATATTTTCCTTTCATGTTAATATTAGTGGTCGACCGAGGTCGTGGATTTTACCGCTAACTTTTTTTTTTTTACACCGATATCGATAACTAAATCGAGCAATACCTGCCGATAACCCGTTAATCAACCGATAGTTTTTGAACGACATCGCAACATTCCAAGTAAAATATTGCTGAACTTTATTACGAAAATAAACAGCACTGACTGTACCATGAAAATGTTTTTTAAATGAAATAAGTATATTAAAAAAAATATTAAAGTAAGCAAAAGATATACAAACTGAACCAAAATGTAATGCTCCAAATAAATCGAAATTGAGACGTCCAAAATGAACCAAAAAACACTTCAAATAACACGACAAAATTGGTCAGTGATGGCTTTTATTTTTACGCTCCGATGTGGAAAATAGACAACACTCACAGACTCGTCCTCTGAAGGTAAACAAAAAAAAGGTTTATTACAGAAAGATGGTTAATACAGGATAGAACAATGAGAGCGCTCTGAAGCTGAACCACCACTATATGCATCAGTTGAGCTTCGCCTTTAATTGGCCGTTTCTCGATATGCGATCTTGCGTCCTTGTGAACGCGTTCTACGTCCTCATCTACCACCAAAGTTCAATTCCAGTACGAGTACTACTATACTATAGTCCGGAGGAGGCGTGCAATTACCCGGTTGTGTTCTTGAAACAGAGGACGCATCGGATGCAGACCTGAGCGCACCGGACCCGCTTGAATCCCAGAAGTCATTGCGGCAAAACAATAGGGCATGACTGAAACCTGATCTATAACTAACTAACATCATCTTAATGGCAGTAATCTAAAAAGGATGATTTTTCTATACGATTTAGATTGAGATATATATGAGGTTGTTGAAAAGTCGAATTTATCCCTCAGAAGTATTTGAATTAAATGACACTAGCTTCCGTTCTGAGGTAACGGTAAACTCATTAGTTAAAGTTAATTAAACATGTTGAAATCAGCCAGTTAAGAGTAAATCTATTAACCAGCTGAAACACGGAGCACTGAAGAGACGACGGTCCTGTACCACTACTGGAAATGTTCTGGGATGTGCATTACGGAACAGGAAACTCACATCTCAATTCTCATAAAGATGCGTTCAGCGTCCTCATGTCCTTCCTCCAAGGTCACCTGGCATGACCGGTCTTTACCAGAACGCAAGTCCGTTCTTATTAGAATTGAGAAACAGCCGTCGATTAGCAGCTGTGGCTCCTGATAGTCTGGAACGAATACTCGCATCCACGCAGGCCGTCGGCGGATAAGATCGGACATGCCCGGTTTAGTATTGCCGTAATTCTCGCACAACGTTTAGCTACATCTATTATACTTCTATTTATCTTCGTGTTCAGAGTTAAATCCGAGTCTGTGTGGTGTGGCTCGACGTGTGTGTGGTATTTAAACGAGTATCCGCTCTTCTGTTCCATCAGGAATGTTCAAATGTCCGAGGATCAGGAAGCACAGGATGATGAGCTGTTGGCTCTAGCGAGTATTTATGACGAAGAAGAGTTTCGCCGCGCCGAATCGGGCCGGGAAGGAGAAATCCATCTGTGCCTCAAGCTGCCCCCTGACTTCAGGTTGCAGGTCAGAGGTGAGGCGATGTTGGATTTGGTCTAGTGTTTAAACCTGACTCTGTTTTCTCCTCCCTCTTCTCACCTGCGCTTTTGTGACTTTTGCCTGGACAGGGGAGAAATGTGTGGAGTACGACGTATCGTTTCTGCCTCCTCTGCTCCTGAGTTTCGAGCTCCCTGTCGATTATCCTTCCTCATCAGCGCCGGTGTTTACCCTCAGCTCCAAATGGCTCTCCAGACTCCAGGTGAGCAACGGATTGTTGTGAATAAGATTCTCACTTGGTACATTCTTCATCACGGCCACAGCGAAACTGCTTGGTTTATTGAATGAGACTTTAATTGATCAGTTATGGAAACACAATGATATTTCTCAAACAGGACTCCATCATTTTTTTAAAGAAAGGTGTTAAAATTCAGGTGTTTAAGATAACAAAAAAAAAACCCCACATACTGTTTACTGTTACCCACTGGGAGTGAAGGGAATAAAACTGGGTGGGAGGGGCATACTCTCTCTCCCCTGTCAATCACAGCGACACCAGCCAATCGTAGTCATCTGTGAGCTTGTGTATGAGGACGAGAGCGGATGGCGCTTTCCTCCGCGTGTGTTGCGCCGCTCTGTGACGCAGCTTGATTAGCAGTTTACAAAGAAATGAAAAGTTGAATAATTATAAAGTGTTTCATTCTCCCTCCACCTTCCCTTCTCTGCACCTTCTCCATTTTTTCAGCTGACGTCTCTGTGTAAATGTCTGGATGACCTGTGGAAGGAGAATCAGGGCAGCGTGGTGCTCTTCACCTGGATCCAGTTCCTCAAGGAGGAGGCTTTGGACTTCCTGGGTCTGCAGTCTCCTCTGGATATCCACAGTATCAGCAGCAGTAAACATTCTCCGCTGGAGCGCTGCAGAACCGACGGAGCCGCCAAGCGAGTCGAAAATGCAGGTAAGGAGAAGAAGAAGCCGTCGGAGCTGGACCCTCGTGCGGTTCTGGAGGCCGAGCCGAACGCCGACCTGCTGCGTCAGCTCCTGGACTTCGATGAAGCTCGGCGGCAGAAGGTTTTCGACGGTAGGGTCTTCTGCTGCGGGATCTGCTTTTCCGAGAAGATGGGCTCCAGCTGTGTGCTCTTTAAAGAGTGTCAGCACGTTTACTGCAAGGCCTGCGTCACAGAGTACTTCCAGATCCAGATCCGAGACGGCAAAGTCCAGTGCCTTACATGCCCCGAGCCGAAGTGTACTTCTGTAGCCACGCCTTCCCAGGTATCCACTTACACCTGTGCTTGTCTGGAGCATCGTTTTAAGCTCATTTAGCGAATAAAAATATATTAAGAAAAGAAATTATTTAAATCACCTGGATGACTGAAGTGCAGTTTGTCTTCTCTCAACCTCGAAGCGCTGAAATCCCTAAACGCTTCCCCAAGCGCTAAGCACTTCCCTAAGCGCTGAAATCCCTAAACGCTTCCTGTTCACGATATGAATATATATCATTTTATATAAAGCGATTTCACAAACACCAGCCTTTAAAACAAACACACTGTTTTTATAATGAATTAGAAAATTTAAACCCAAGCATATAGGACGGATTTATTCTGATCCTTTTTCAACATCAAGCAAAAAGGTTCATCTATACAATGAGTTTCAATCAAAATAAAAACATTCGATTTGTTTTCGACCTTCAAATATGTAAATATAAAAATATTCAATTAGAATAGTATTTCAATTGTGAAATGAATTCTGATAGAAAGAAATCCAAACACATCAGACATGTGTTGACCTAACTTCCACTGAACCAGGAAGTCGAGGAGGGGTATATCAAGTGGCTCCTCTTCCTTTTTAAATAACCAATAGAGTATAGCTTACCTCACAGCCCGGGGTAAACTGTACTTGACTGTTAGTACCATGGACACCAGTAATAATAATAATAATAATATTATTATTATTATTATTATTATTAACAACGCATTTATGACCCCTGTGTTCTGATTTTCTCTCGCTCAGCAACGTGATTTTTATAACGTTGGGGGCGGGACACTTCAAATTCTAGAAAGCATTTGATTGGACAGAAAATCTGATGAGAAGCTGAAGTGCTGAATGATGTCATCACAGCTGTCGAGCCATATCTGCGCTAGAGAGAGATTGTTTTGGAGCACACGAGCTTATAGATAACCTTAAGGCCGACATATAAGACTAAAAGCCACAAAACTTGAAGGGTGCGAGCAGAATGGCACTAGATTGTATTTATTTTGCTGCGAGTGTGGTTACGGGGTCCATATTGTTTAAAAGTGTAATAAAGTGAAGTGAGATTTGAATGATGCCATCGGGACGTTAAGCTGTCCGAGCGTGACGTGCTCGTGCGTCGTTCACAGGTGAAACTGCTGGTTGGGGAGGACGAGTTTGCACGCTACGATCGCTTGTTGCTGCAGTACAGCCTGGACCTGATGGCGGACGTTGTGTACTGTCCTCGCACTTCCTGTTGCATGGCTGTGATGCTGGAGCCCAACACCACCATGGGCCTGTGTCCGTCCTGCCGCTACGCATTCTGTACGTTGTGCAAGCGTGCCTATCACGGCCTCTCGCACTGCCCACCCACCATCAGTAAGCCGTCACTTTTACTGATTATTACTTATATATTCGTAATAAGAGTACGACTGCTTCAATAACTTGCAGAATAAACAAGCAAATCAATATCTTGCAGTATAAAGTGCGAGCACACAGGTGTGAAATGTATTGAAATGTATTGAGAAGCATATGTTCAGAAGCTATGCTTCTCAGCAGTCCATTGATTGATTGATTGATTGATTGATTTATAGAGGAGCTTCATGACCTGCAGGCGATGTACCTGGGGAGCTCTGAGGAGGAGAAAAAGTTCTTGGAGCAGCGTTTTGGGAAGCAGGTGATCCAGCGTGCTATAGAGGAGTCCTTCAGCAGGGACTGGTTGGAAGAGAACTCAAAAAATTGCCCTCGATGTGGTACTCACATTCAGGTCAGCTCCACTTCTGCATGTTAAAACCATGACCTGTCCAGTCGCTTTAGAGACTAAGCAAACTGTACCTGTTCAGGTAGACTAACACACGAAACGACTTCCGTTAAAGACCTGAGGAAATAGAATATTGTCTGATTACCTTCGCTATCAGAATCAGAGTGTGAGTTCTCTCTCTCTGTGTGTGTGTGTGTGTGTGTGTGTGTGTGCGAGTTAGTAGAGCGGTTATATATCCGCAATGGTGACGGATAGAGCGGTTATATATCCGCTACGGTGACGGATAGAGCGGTTATATATCCGCTACGGTGACGGATAGAACGGTTGTATATCCGCTACGGCGACGGATAGAGCGGTTGTATATCCGCTACGGTGACGGATAGAGCGGTTATATATCCGCTACGGTGACGGATAGAGCGGTTATATATCCGCTACGGTGACGGATAGAGCGGTTATATATCCACTACGGTGACGGATAGAGCGGTTATATATCCGCTACGGCGACGGATAGAGCGGTGATATGTATCCGCTACGGCGACGGATAGAGCGGTGATATGTATCCGCTACGGCGACGGATAGAGCGGTTGTGTTGTTAAATACGCTGATGATTAATCCTCGCTCCACACCGGATTACTCTGGATGGGATTAGGTGTAATTTAAGTGTAAGGATCCAGTTAAATGGTACATCTCATCCCTCTGTAAAACTTTGTTTGAATATAAACTGAAGGAAAGATGGAAGATATTTCAGGTGACGTTTCTCCTCTTGGTTCTGCAGAAGATGGAAGGTTGCAACAAAATGACCTGCTCCTTCTGTCACAAGGACTTCTGCTGGATCTGTCTGGATCCTCTGTCTAAAGTGAATCCCTACAGCCACTTCAACAATCCAAACATACCCTGCTTCAACAAGTACGATTCCTCCACCCTCACCTCCACCTCTACACTGATCTCCTCCACCCTCACCTCCACTTCTACACTGATCTCCTCCACCCTCACCTCCACCTCTACACTGATCTCCTCCACCCTCACCTCCACTTCTACACTGATCTCCTCCACCCTCACCTCCACCCTCATCTCCACCTCTACACTGATCTCCTCCACCCTCATCTCCACCTCTACACTGATCTCCTCCACCCTCACCTCCACCTTTACACTGATCTCCTCCACCCTCACCTCCACCCTCATCTCCACCTCTACACTGATCTCCTCCACCCTCACCTCCACCTCTACACTGATCTCCTCCACCCTCACCTCCACTTCTACACTGATCTCCTCCACCCTCACCTCCACTTCTACACTGATCTCCTCCACCCTCACCTCCACCTTTACATTGATCTCCTCCACCCTCACCTCCACCCTCATCTCCACCTCTACACTGATCTCCTCCACCCTCACCTCCACTTCTACACTGATCTCTTCCACCCTCACCTCCACCTCTACACTGATCTCCTCCACCCTCACCTCCACCTCTACACTGATCTCCTCCACCCTCACCTCCACCTCTACACTGATCTCCTCCACCCTCATCTCCACCTCTACACTGATCTCCCCACCCTACCTCCACCTCTACACTAATCTCCTCCACCCTCACCTCCACCTCTACACTGATCTCCTCCACCCTCACCTCCACCTCTACACTGATCACCTCCACCCTCACCTCCACCTCTACACTGATCTCCTCCACCCTCACCTCCACCTCTACACTGATCTCCTCCACCCTCACCTCCACCTCTACACTGATCTCCTCCACCCTCACCTCCACCTCTACACTGATCTCCTCCACCCTCACCTCCACCTCTACACTGATCTCCTCCACCCTCACCTCCACCTCTACACTGATTTCCTCCACCCTCACCTCCACCTCTACACTGATCTCCTCCACCCTCACCTCCACCCTCATCTCCACCTCTACACTGATCTCCTCCACCCTCATCTCCACCTCTACACTGATCTCCTCCACCCTCACCTCCACCTCTACTACACGATCTCCTCCACCCTCACCTCCACCTCTACACTGATCTCCTCCACCCTCACCTCCACCTCTGCACTGATCTCCTCCACCTACCTCCACCTCTACACTGATCTCCTCCACCCTCACCTCCACCTCTACACTGATCTCCTCCACCCTCACCTCCACCTCTACACTGATCTCCTCCACCCTCACCTCCACCTCTACACTGATCTCCTCCACCCTCACCTCCACCTCTACACTGATCTCCTCCACCCTCACCTCCACCTCTACACTGATCTCCTCCACCCTCACCTCCACCTCTACACTGATCTCCTCCACCCTCACCTCCACCTACACTGATCTCCTCCACCCTCACCTCCACCTCTACACTGATCTCCTCCACCCTCACCTCCACCTCTACACGATCTCCTCCACCCTACCACCTCTACACGATCTCCCCACCCTCACCTCCACCTCTACACTGATCTCCTCACCCTCACCTCCACCTCTACACTGATCTCCTCCACCCCTCACCTCCACTTCTACACTGATCTCCTCCACCCCTCACCTCCACCTCTACACTGATTTCCTCCACCCTCACCTCCACCTCTACACTAATCTCCTCCACCCTCACCTCCACCCTCATCTCCACCTCTACACTGATCTCCTCCACCCTCATCTCCACCTCTACACTGATCTCCTCCACCCTCACCTCCACCTCTACACTGATCTCCTCCACCCTCACCTCCACCTCTACACTGATCTCCTCCACCCTCACCTCCACCTCTACACTGATCTCCTCCACCCTCACCTCCACCTCTACACTGATCTCCTCCACCCTCACCTCCACCTCTACACTGATCTCCTCCACCCTCACCTCCACATCTACACTGACCTCCTTCATCCTCACCACCCAATTACACAAATATTTAGCAGCACGAATATTTTTTTTGAGTTTGGTTGAGTCTTATTCAGGGCAGTACTAAATACACAACAACATGAATTTTTTATGATCCTCTTTTTTTTTCTCAATTGTTAACATTTTGCTGGGGAATGTAAATTTATGACCACAACTGTACATCCAAATAAGCCCCCCACACACACACACACACATCACCTTTATTAGACCTGGCTGTACACGGAAGAGTAAAGAGTTCTTTTTAAAGGGTGTATTAAAGGTATATTGTGTCTTCTCTTCTCTTCTAAACTTTTTCGTTCTCTTTCCAGATTGTTCCAGGGTGTAGAAGCAGAAGATGAGTTGTGGAGTGATGAAGATGAATGAAATGGAGTTGCGTCCCACCATCTGGAGCTGCGCGAATGTACCAGTGCACTAATACCTGCTACCTGCTCTGTACATCCCCTCACTTTACAGCCATGTTTTATTTAATTTATTTTTGCAGCCATTTCAAAATCTGACGAGTGATCAGCTTGGTGAAGGGGATTCAGAAACGCTAACGAGCACGATGGTGCTTGTTATTTGTTTGAAAAGAAGCCGTCGGAGGCCTCCCTGTAACTTCACGAGCGCAAACGAGTTCTTCACACGAACGTTCTTCACAGTTCTCTCTGTTAATGTTCGTTGTGTTCCGAGTCGAGTAATATGGAAGAACACTAAAGGAGTTTATTCTGATCATGTTCTGTTTACACGGTAGAGACTTTGTGACTGTCACAGTGAAGACTATTATTAAAATATTAGCATAAATGTGCTAGTATGGACGTAATTGTTTCTTTAAGTCTGCTCTTTTTTGTTTGATTTTTAAAGATTTAATGAAATCATGAATACCTGTATACAGACACAATAAACAGACATGAACCCTGCATTTTATTTACATTTAATACTCACAAGATTAATTGCACGAGTCACTGATCAGCGATTTTTTTTATCACGGTTTAACTCCCTCAATACCAGCAAAGAAGCACAGGCCTTTACTCCAGCGACAGTACGGTGACTTAAAGTAATGGCACCACATTAAAGAATACTGAAGATGTATGATTAAAGATGCATTTTTCCAAGATGGCAACAACAGCGTCTCAAAGCGCACATCGTCAAAGACGCGGCATCAATAAACTTCTATTCGATCTTTTTACTTTTAAAAAAAATTACTTTACAGGAAGTTTGAAAGGTTACATTACATAGAGTTTACACGTAACTGAATAACTTCGTGTGGAGGGAAACTCACCTGCTGCTGGTTAAAATGGCCGCCATTCTGCTGAACTTTGACCCTGGAAGCACTTATCCGCATCGTAAAATAGCTAACACTTACTGATGACGT
>CM022769.1:25274788-25287288 GCA_012411365.1 Ameiurus melas | reverse complement strand
GGGTTCGGTTCCCGCCGGGGCCGTGTGTGTGTGGAGTTTGCATGTTCTCCACGTGCTGCGGGGGTTTCCTCCGGGTACTCCGGTTTCCTCCCCCAGTCCAAACACATGCATCTTAGGTTGATTGGTAGGTTGGTAAATTTTCCATAGTGTATGAATGGGTGTGTGAGTGTGTATGTGATTGTGCCCTGCGATGGACTGGTACCCTGTCCAGGGTGTAACCCCGCCTTGTGCCCGATGCTTCCTGGGATAGACTCCAGGTTCCCCGTGACCCTGAAGAAGGAATAAGCGGTTGAAGATGGATGAACGTGGATAATAATAATAATAATAATAATAATAATAATATAGCTGTTGTTGTTGTGATTGTTATTATTATTTTGGAGCATCAGGATGAGAAAGTGCAGTTGTGTTTTCCAATATTACGGAATCAGACCCAGTAATGGAATGTCTTGTTGTGTTTGTATTTGAACTCTAATTTTCGTTCTCTAGCCACTGTACATTTCTGTGCACAAAAATGCAAATACGTGTTTCACAAATGAATTTGAATTATGTAAAAAAAAAAAAAGAAAGATGCACACTCGAGGGAAATGCAGTATATGTTTGTTATGAACATTTTCCAGTTTAACACATCAGCAACCTGAATCAGTGAGAAGTGAATCAGTACGTGAATCAATGAGATGTGAATCAGTAAGAAGTGAATCAATACGTGAATCAGTGATAAGTGAAACAGTGAGAAGTGAATCAGTAAGAAATGAATCAGTGAGAAGTGAATCATTGATAAGTGAAACAGTGAGAAGTGAATCAGTAAGAAGTGAATCAGTGGGAAGTGAATCAGTGGGAAGTGAATCAGTAAGAAGTGAATAAGTGGGAAGTGAAGCAGTAAGAAGTGAATCAGTGATAAGTGAAACAGCGAGAAGTGAATCAGTAAGAAGTGAATCAGTGGGAAGTGAATCAGTAAGTCAGAAGTGAATCAGTGAGAAGTGAATCAGTGAGAAGTGAATCAGTAAGAAGTGAATCAGTACATCAAAACATTACATGCCTTTATTCTGGTGAAAAATGGAAGCAGAAACAGCAGTTAGACCGTAACCCTATCATTCTAGAGAACATCTCTGAAAGGAAACCAGTTCTAGACTGTGTGAGTGTAAATGAATGAAGCAGGATGTGTATCAAAAGCTTCAGTACCTAATTTCCTGTTAACCATGGAGACTGAAATAAATGCGGAATAAATGACAGGTATAAACTCCATCATCGTGGCTTTGTCTCCTGCAGAGTAAAGCAGCTAATCTGTCAAACCTGAACGATGGGCAGGAAGCAGCTGCATCTCCTTTGTTCACGTATGTGGATGAAAGCATTTTTAAAAAAGAAACGTTCTTGGGTAAGAAATTGGAGCAAGCGAATAATAACACCTAGACTAAAGGGGAAGTTTCCTAATCGTAATAGTTTTATTAATGGTAATAGAGTTTTGTTCAGATATTTAGATCTTGCTGCTGTTTTTCAGCTTTTATTTCACTTCTTGATAATTATGAGAGTGATACTGGTGTCCCAGAGGTCGTGACCCCGGAGGAGGAGGTGGAGAATCACAGGTTTTTGGATTCCATAATGAAGACTCCTGTAATGAAGGTAACACCTGAGCTAACATTACTGACTGAAGCGGAAAACTAGTTCATCGTTCAACTGTTAAAGGAAACGCACAAGTAAAACATTACAGGGATGGAAAGGTATGAAAGGAACGAAAGAATTGCAGCTGTGAAACACATCTCGGTTTCCACTACATCACTGTATGAAGAATTGAAATCAGCAGAAATGCAACCAGTAATTTATTTTTTTTAGGGAAACTGCAAAAAACAAAAAATGTATATAGTTTTCTTGGATTTCGATGTGCTACTGTATGATTAATGTTTAAAAAGTCGGCTGTTTTAGAAATCTTTAAGCAGGGCCATATGAATAAAATATGCTATGAAATATAATTCAAATATCCTTTCTGCTTTCCTGTCAGTACCGTAGCTCTCTGGTCCATAGTTCATAGCTTATTAATAGAATCAACAATTCACTGATTGTGTTGACAGAAATGTGGTGTAGAAACGTCATGTTGCTTACAGCCATGTCACAGTCTTACTCAGATCTGGACGACAGCAAACACGACCTTTGTTTTTTAACCTCAACATCCATGATTTTTCCTCAGATTGTCCATAAGTATCTTGTAGAGAAGAATCTCTCTCCACTCGACACTTCAGCGTTTAAGGAGCAGCTGCGCCGCATCTGGTTTGAGCTGTACGCCAGGAGAGGATCCAGCAAGTACTGAGAAATACCTTCACATTCACTGTGTAGTTCTGTGGAACTGCAGTCTGAGAACTCCAGTAATAGGAGCCACTGTAATTAAAGTGTATTTCTTTCTTCCTATTTATTCCTTTCTCTCCAAGACCAGACTCGTCAGGGTTCGAGCATGTCTTCGTAGGTGAAACTAGAGGTGGACATACTGTTATCGGGTTCCACAACTGGATTCAGTTGTACCTGCAGGAGAAGCTCGGCCACATCGACTACAAAGGCTACAGCGTGGAAGCGAATTCCCCAGAAGTACGTTTCTGATATTGTAAGGAGTGTTTGATGGGATTAATACATCTAAAAGCACTTCCCTTAATCATATGTTAAAAGCAACTAAAGTAAGTATACGGAATCCGTTTCAAATCTGTTTGATTGGTCAAGGGAGGATGTTGATTAATTTTCTCTAACAGCAGCTCTGGACAGTAATATCGACTGTAATTCCAATCACAGATTTATATTAATGCGCTCGTTGTAATATCCTTATTGTTTGTAGTCACAGTTCATTCACAGGGACGTGTTGTGTTTAATAAAGAAAACTGTAAAATCACTGATAGCATGACGTTTTCTGTTAGGAGACCTTTATTTAGGGAAGGAGTCTCCAATGTCAGCGCTTTTGTAACTGCAAGTTTTCCGACTCTTCGGGACAGAGGAGTTTACGCTTCCGTGCAGTTTCTCGGTATCAAGACAAGGGGCGTCTTTTTGCCTTATTAACTTGAAGAGGGAGAAAAAGAGTAGACTGGTGAGAGAACGAATGTTGGTAGCTGCTATAACGTAAGTGAGAAGTGGAACTAGATGATTTCACCGATGTTCCACAACATTAAATGTAGATAGAAACGTAGATAGACATGGAGTTCATTAATGAATTTAAGATTGTACTCGTTGGCAAGTTGCTGTGGAATAAGAGGAATAAAACACGTGCTGTTGTGGGAAAGTAATCAAATTCAGAGTGGTAATGGATCACACCACCGTGTTGTGGATTATGTTTGTGTTTTATTTCTTGCATGAGGTGTGTTGTACATTTAATCAATAAAAATAAATGTGAATGTTGATGCAGTAGTTCTGTACAGTGATTAACACACGTAATGCTTCGTATCCAATGTGCTCCACAGCCTGACGAGAACAAGCACCTTTTAGCTCTTCAGTTTAGCTGGAAGAACGGGATCAAGCCCAAAGGGAGCATCTTCATTGGTGTGAGCCCGGAGTTTGAGTTCGCCCTGTACACCCTGTGTTTCATCACCTCTCCTAACGAGCGCGTCAAAGTGTCTTTCAGTCTTTATGACGTGGAGATTGTGTGCCATCACTACAACCAGAAGCACATAGGAACAACTTACCCTGTCCTCATCAGATACCAGGATGTACAGTGAGAAGGAAGGGCCTCAGGGGTTTATAACTATGGGTTATGACTTCTGCTTTTATATTTTAATCTGCAATGAAAATAAAACAAGAAACACTGCAGAATGATTTACATTCATGCTTTTGATTGTTCTAGAAATGTCATCTAATTATGGTATTAATTATTGAGTACATCACTCACTCATTCATCCCTCTTATATCCACATGGACTTTACTATTGACTGGGAACAATGCGACTGAGCCGAAAGATTTGACTTTAACAGAGCTAAAGGAATACTTTAGCATTTTTTCAAACTGATTAATATCTACTGCAACTACTGTAGAATATATATATATATATATATATATATATATATATATATATATATATATATATATGTGTGTGTGTGTAGAATATAGGTTATTTTGAGATCTACTACAGCTGTAAAATATTTACCTATTAAACTCCTAAGCCTAGTGAAAGGAAGTTTAATTGTTTCCCTGTTTTATATAAATTATCTTGGTTATTCAACTGAAATGATGATTATAGATCAGGTATCAAAATCATTTGTCTGGAGAGATGAATTAGTAATTATGATTTGTTGTAATTAAAAAGATTGGAGAGCATGCACCCACTACAGAACAGATTCACAACCCTGGTCCTGGAGACCCTCCTTAGTGTTCGCATCACTCCTGAAACACCTGATTCAACTAATCAACTAATAAACAGCCCTTCCTGAATTGAAGTGGGTGTGATAGATAGAGCATGGAAAAAACACCTAAACATAAAGGATATGCGGTTCTCCAGGGCAAAGCAAACTGGAGGAGGTTTTGAACTCTATGATCCATACAGCTCACAATAACAGACATTGTGCGCATGCGCCGATCGGGCAGCGATTAAGACATGTAACGCACTAACATGGTCTATGGGTGGCGCCGGTTTTCCCTCTGACGTCACCGGAAATAAAAACAGGCCAAGGGGCAGACGCGAGGAAGAAGACATACTGACATAATTTCCACACAGCACTTCGTAGGTTAAATCGCTCAGTGTTCAACATTCCTCTGGATCTTCTCGAGATTTCTGAGCATGGTGGAACCAAGCGGGAGATATCAACAGGTGAGTCAACGTCACCGTCTCTCCGGATAGCTTAGCATTCTAATGCGTCCAAAATACCACACTGATGTACTAACCTGTGTGGTCGAAATGGCCAACATCGTGGAAAAGACATGTTTTTGCTGTAGTATTTAGTACTGTAGCTCTGCTGTTCTGGACCTAGGTTTAATAAGATCGTTTCCCCCGCGACAGTGACACAGTGACGGCAGTGTTTCCAGGAGACGCTGGCGAGGCTCCGTGCCACCTTAAATCTCATTGTTTTTTTACGTGGTTTGCATGGTGGCCGTTTAGACATTTGACTAAAGACTGACGCTAATGTTTACCGCTAAAAAACACACTTCGGCCCAGATTTTGACCTTAGAATAAATAACCACATCCCATGTATATGACGTTAACCTGCTACATGTTCACGGTTTATATCGTGTGTTTGTGGTACGCCGCTAATTATCCGAGACCGGAGTTGGCTTTTTTTTTTTTCGGATTTTCCGTTCCACCTTAAAAGCTCCAGAAGTTCAGTACTCCCGCCTGTAGATGGCGATGTTTAGCGCATTATAATCAATTACACGTACAAACCCCCGGGGGTTTAAACACAGCCTGTGGGATAGGACAGGACCGGTTCGGTAAAGGTTCTGATCCGGCCCAATACAAGTTCTACATAAAAATAATTTTGTGGAACTGAACTCAATTGTATGAATTGGAATGGGGGAGGTGCTCTGTTACTCCACTAGGGGGCGGAAAAGAGCCACAAACATTATTTTATTAGCAAGCTGAAATTGTAAGTTTTACATTATTATTATTGATGTTTATAATAAAAAAATTGGGTTATTAGCAGATTACGTTTAACTGCAGCATCCATCACTCAATGCATTGTGGAATCAGGGAATAGTGTAATGCAATACAAACAAGTGGAAAAAATAAATAAATAATCACATTAAAAAACGAACAGCAAAATGGTGCCGTATTTTCTAGAGTGGGTTAAAATTTTCCACATTGTTTAATCACTTTCAAAATAAGAAAACAGCTTATGTTTTAAGAACCTGCCCTTACGAGTAATGTATTTTACTATTTTGACAAATAAAAGAACTAACCTAATGTTTCCCTTTTTAGCTTTTAAACTGTAAATAATATTGAAAACATAAAGATTTGTCACACGTTCAGTATTGTGGATTGTTTTATGTCGATTCATGAGATTTTTGGGAAACTCCCTCCGATTGCTGTATTACATTTTCTATCTGATTGACTAGGCTGACAACTGAAGTGTGTGTTTGTGTGTCATGGAACAGCAGGAAGTCACATGATTGTGACACGAGGCTCAAAAACCGTCGCAGTAGACTGGCTTTTTTTTTTTCCATGGCCTTTTATATTACACTTAATAATAATAATATTATTCCGTTGGCTTTAAGTCTGTTTTTATTTTATTTTTCTCTCTCGTGACTCTTTTACAGTATTGGTGTCGGAGTTTATAATCATAACATTCAGTACAGGCTCCGTAGTTGATTGAGTAAATGAAGTCTACAGGAAAAGAACAAGTTACTTACAAATAATTCTATCTGACTTAACCCGAGGAGAAACCCTGGCATCACCTGGAAGCCTGACGTTTACACCTCTCTACATGTTTTATTATTTATTACTTATAACAAAAACCTTAAACACTAAATGTGTTGCTATAAATGTCATTTATACACTTCTTCATCCTCTTGGCATTCAAACTTTTGCACTCGATCGCTCCTATTCTGTTCATTTGTTTGTAGTGAACAAACTTCACACAACAAATTAAAATCAAGATATAAAAATCCAAAAACGCATCCAAAAGATGAGATTTTAGGAAGCCCGGATGATCCGAGGACCAACGCGGGTCTGTTTCTGTCTCGTCAGTTACCCAGTGAGGAGGAGGCAGAGGAGGGGCCTCAGGTGAGTGCTGATGCTCCGCCCCCTTACAGCAGCATCGCAGCAGACAATGCAGGTACAGAATCATTTACATGGAATTCTTTTAATGATGCAGATTTTAGTTTAAAAAGTTTCTAACGTTTTTTAAAGAAAGTTTAGTTTGTAAATTTATGATGTAAAGTGAGGTCTGACGGGTATTTTCAACTGGAAATGTTTTTGGTTCGATTCCCGCCGGGGCCGTGTGTGTGTGCGGGGTTCGTATGTTCTCCCCGTGCTGCGGGGGTTTCCTCCGGGTACTCCGGTTTCCTCCCCCAGTCCAAACACATCCATGTTAGGCTGATTGGCGTGTCTAAAGTGTCCGTAGTGTATGAATGGGTGTGTGTGTGTATGTGTTTGTGCCCTGTGATGGACTGGAACCCTGTCCAGGGTGTACCCCACCTTGTGCCCAATGCCTCCTGGGATAGACTCCAGGTTCCCCGCGACCCTGTAGAAGGAGTAAGCGGTAGAAGATGGATGGATGGATTTTCCTTTCGTTGTTTAAATTTTTTCAAAATCCTGAACCTTTTTTATTTCCAGTTTTAATTGAAAAACGATCCGCAGTTTCAGAGATCTGGACCTCACTGTACATGAGCTGTAACCCGTTCATTTAACGGTTGTTCATTTAACCAGTCGTAAATATGGTATAGGCTGTTCTTTCAAAGTCTCTCTCCCTTTTTTTTTTTTCTTTTCTTTTTTTTTTTAAAGCGTATTTTGATTACAAAGAAGACCCTGCGTTCCCCAAACCTCCATCTTATAACGTAGCCACGTCACTGCCGTCGTATGATGAGGCTGAGCGAAGCAAGGCGGAAACTTTTGTCCCTCTGGTGGCAGGACGAGTGAGTATCACACATCTCTGCTCCAAAACACCCCCACCCACCCCACACACACACTCTCACCCCCTACAGCTGGGTGATATGATGCCGTAACCTCATCAAACTCATGATGAACAAGCTCTCAGTACTCTCTGATAGTTTTCCTTCAACAACTTTACTTGATTGCTGAATAAATCTTTTTTGAGTTGCTGGTATGCGTACTTCTTAAATGTGTACTTATGTATGTGTGTGTGTGTGTGTGTGTGTGTGTATATATATATATATATATATATATATATATATATATATATATATATATATATATATATATATATAATATGTATATATATATATATATATTATATATATATATATATATATGTATATATATTATATATATATGTATATAATATATATATATGTGTGTGTGTTTTTATAAAGCACCTTGAAGTTAATTTTCAAGGTGGTATATATTTCAGATTATTATTATTATTATTATTATTATAGCTTCCTTCCTGTTTGAAGCATGTTTTAAGGAACTTGATAGCGTTGAGTTCTACTTCTTTAATTAAAAAACCCTGTTAGAGACTGGTTGGAGGCAGCAGAGTTGATGTAAACTTATTTGTTCTCCCTTTTCAGTGTTAATTTTATTTTTGTAGATAAACATATAAAATTCAGTTATTTAATATTCCAACACGACTCTTTCGCTTGGCGTATCTTAGCAACTTAACTGGAACGTTGTGATGCGGATCGTAGATGCGTCATAGAAATACCGTCGATAGATAATGTGCGATATTTTTTGCCATATTGTCCACGCCTGACCCGGACATGTTGCTTTGCCTGTTTCAGCAAACAGTTTTTTTTTGTTTGTTTGTTTGTTTTTTCTTCTTCCCATGACTATCTTCTTCTTCTTATTATTATTTTTTTTCCTTCTTCCCTCATTTGCTCACAGTTCTTGTTGTTTCTTTGCCACACATTGCTCTCGTGCAGCACAGGGAACGTCTGGACACGTTTGATGATGTAACTCGTGCACTGGAGGTACAGTAACAGTGTTGGTGTGTTGAGCTGTACCCATGGTGCCCTTCTTGGAGGGCTTTGATAGTCCAAAATGTCTCTCTTACACTTTCTACCCCAGCATTGGAACCCACTGTAACGGCATGTTGCTATGTAAAACCTCTAAATAAAGCAGGTTGATGTTCAGGTTTCTATCTTGTACAGGTCCTCCTGCTCATTCATGCACTCATCCAATCATGTGGCAGAGTCTCGGTGATCTCCTTGACTTTGACAGTGACGCGGTTGTTGGTTTGAGTATTTCAGAATCTGCTGATCTCCTGTGATTTTCAGGGCCTGAGCATCAGTTCTGTTGGATCTTTATCCAATCTCCATTTGTCCAGTCTGGGGAGTCTTTCTCCACTGTACACTCCGGTTCCTGTCTGATGGTCTTCTTCTGCTCCATGTCAAGGTCTGATGTGAAATGAGATGCTTTTCTTCTCACCGTGGTTGTACAGAGTGATCGAGTTGGCGCTAGTTGTTAAATGTATATAGCGCTTTTATCCAAAGCGCTTTACACTGTGTTTCATTCACCCATTCACACACACCAATGGTAGCAAGGCGCTAGCTTGCCATCGGGAGCAACTTGGGGTTCAGTGTCTTGCCCAAGGACACTTCGGCATGTGGAGTCACCCCTACGATTAGTGGACAACCCGCTCTACCAACTGCCCTGTTTTTATCCTCTGATCCTCTCTCTTCAACACGGCGTCTCTGTCCGCAGAACTGATGCTCACTGAGAGGTTTTTGTTTTTTGCACCATTCTGTGTAAACTGTAGAGGGGTGTGTGAAAATCTCAGGAGATCAGCATCCACGCCACAGTCCGATCACTTCGACTTTATGCCCTTTTGGAAGTAAATCTGGTACACATCCTCTTAGGTTTAAGTGACACTTAAATGACTGGGTTCTTCTTACAAAGTCTTTCTTCTGATATTTGGAGTTTTATTATTTTATTTTTTTTCAGCCTTTTTTTTTTTAAACACAACTCGAGTGTTTGTGTTGTTCTGTGTGGAGTAAACAGGCCCAAGCAACCAGGAGAGAACTGACACCTGCTTTCCTGCCATGTTGACTTCCTGTTTTTGTGTGGAAAAAGATGGACAGATGTTTTTTATTTTTTTTATTTTTTTAATTCATCTAAATTAAAAAAAAAGAGAGAAAATTGACACCACCATCTCTAATTTCTAATGCTTTTTTTTGCAGGATGAGGACTTTGTGGCCAGAGATGATTTTGAGGATGCAGACCAGCTGCGAATCGGCAACGACGGCATCTTCATGCTGACTTTCTTTAGTAAGTGTTCTGCGAGCGTCGGTGCTCTTTACCCACACGGCTTAAAGACTGGCGTCCGGGTGCGCTGTGCCGCCTCACGCCCTGCGTTCCTGGGATTAGTCTCTGGATCTGGCGTGACCCTGACCAGGACCTAACCCTAGAGCTGTTACTGAAGAGGAATGAATAACAAATGAACATTTCAGACATCCACAATATGCTCCAATAAACAGAAAATCTATCATCGTTGGAAAGTTATTGTGAAATAAATGGACTAAAGCGTATTTATTATGTCTAGAATCGGGCTGGCTGGTGAGTTAAGGATTAATTACACTGTCGTACTCAACAAAATGGCGTTCGAAATGAAGAATACCTAGCTAATGAGGAGAACACCGACTCGAATACCATTCACATTATGCGAAGTTTCATTTGACCCCGACGTGAACCGGCTCGCCGTCTTAAAACCAAACACAAATGAAAATAAGCGAGACTGCAGCTGGGGAAGAAAAACACCTAATGGCATTTGAGATGATGCCAAAGTGATTCATCTCCGTGTAATTAACATAAACCTGATCTCCACTCACTTTGTTGTACTCGGTACCTGCCGTGAAAATGTATAGCCTCAAGGCCATGGCTCTTATTATCGGAGATGTTCATCTCATCAGCACGTTTGATATTAACTTGCGATAGAAACGTGAAATGCGCCAACATCACTCATATTTTAGGAATGGTTAATGAGGTGTAGAGGTGATTATTTTTTTTTTTTAGGTTTGATTTTTATTATTATTATTTATTTTTTTTCCCTTTCAGTGGCATTCCTCTTCAACTGGATTGGTTTCTTCCTGTCTTTCTGCCTGACCACCTCGGCGGCGGGTCGTTATGGCGCCATCTCCGGCTTCGGCTTGTCCCTTATTAAGTGGATCCTGATCGTGAGAGTATGTCTTCCTGCAAATACATCATCATCATCATCATATCTTTTCAACATTTTATTCTGATTCCTGTCCTTCAAAAACCTGTTTTGTGGTTTGTGTATCTTCAGTTCTCGACGTATTTCCCTGGCTATTTTGATGGTCAGTATTGGCTGTGGTGGGTGTTCCTGGTGCTCGGTGAGTACGCTAATCTTCTGCTCTTTTGTGGTTTGACGTGCGCAATAAATGAATTTCATACATGCTTTCCTTTTTTTTCCGTTTCTATGCTGCTATAACAGCAGCTCTGACACTCGGTCTAATACGTTATCGTTTCCATAGTAACAGTTCATTCGCGTTATGGACGTGTATGGCAGACTCCCTCCAAGTATAAGCATTACAAACGTGTGAAGAACGTTCTTAGGGTGATGTTTTCAGGATCTGGAGCTGTAACTTAAGAACAAATAAATAAATAAAAGTAATCGTTGGCGACTCGTTGTGGTATCGGACGAGTAAAATACAACGGGACGTGCTGTACTAGGAAAATAACAGGCTTCAGAGTGCTGTGATATCGGGCGGCGTGAAGCGGACCCGAGTGTGTAGTACAGGTGCCGTAACGAGTTCTCGCGTCTTCCAGGTTTTCTGCTCTTCCTCCGAGGCTTCATCAACTACGCCAAGATCCGCAAAATGGCCGACTCTTTCTCCACTCTCCCAAGAACCAGAGTCCTCTTCATCTATTAAAGCTTCATGTTCTTAAACTTCTGTACGTGTAATCATGTTTAATTGTAAATACTAAAGCGTGAAAGTTCATTATTCCTGATGATTCTGATTTTCGTCCTCCTGCAGCAGCTTGTTGGAAACCGATACAGGATTTCTGGCCTCCACGGAGCCGAGGGATCAGCTCGCGTTTAAAGAGAAAAGGAAATTGAAACGCGCTTCGTGCATTATATACTGAGAGAAATTCAGGTGTTGGTTTCAGAATGATTGAGGAGTGATCTATTATTATAGTTTTTTTTTTTTTTCCTCCTGTTTTGATAAACGCCACTTGATGGATGGCGTGATACACTTTCTATGTTTCCAGATGTAAACTTGTGGATGCTGATGTCTCTGTAACTGCAGAAATTTAAGGATAAGCGCTTTTTGCATTCTTGGATTTGTAAATGAATGCCATGTGATAATCCGCTATGTAGTAACGGCATGCAGTGGTACCCATAGGGGGCAGTCTTGTTATTTTTCTTTAGTTTTTATTTCTTCTTGGTTTGTTTTTTTTTTTTTTTTGGTCCCGCCCCCCCACCCCCTTGTAATGACGTTGGACATAGAAGCAGCCAGTAGCTGTTGGTCACCATTCACAAATATCTTTACCTTTCTGTGAATGGCCATGTTGGGTGAATTGAATTTAAAGCAGCACTTTCTCTCTCTCTCTCTCTCTCTCTCTCTCTATACATGACATGAAATAAAAATTTCTCTCTCCTTTTAAAATATTTTTAATTAGAATCGTTACATGTGATGTGGTCAGGCAGTATGCTTTTATTGTCTGTGTATTTATTTTAAACATGGGAAGTCCCATAAAATAAAAGTCGGAGTGCAATTATGGAGTGTTTTGTACGTCACGCACGCCATGTGGAATTAAACTATAGCCTGAAATAAATATTTATCCCTTTTATGTTTTGCCCATGTCATCATTCATCAAATAATTAAATGAATAAACCTCTCCAAAGCCCATTTTCAGTACTGCCCCTGAATTATAAATACAGGACATGTATGGCCTTCTGTTCTGTTCC